>PVKS010003173.1:86806-107502 GCA_004027875.1 Aplodontia rufa | reverse complement strand
TATGATCCACTTGGAGTTAATTTTTGTGGAGGGTGTATGGTCTGCAATTCACTTTTTTTGGGGGGTGGGGGAATGGGTATTGAACCCAGGGACACTTAACCACTGAGCCACATCCTTGGCCCTTTGCTGAGTTGCTGAGGCTGGCTCTGAACTTGTGACCCTCTTGCCTCACCCTCCCAGGCTGCTGGGGATTACAGGCATGTGCCACCGTGCCCGGCTTACAAATCACTTTTCTGCATGTGCATGTCCAGCTGCTCCAGCAGCATCTGATGAAAAGACTTTACAAATTTTTTATTGGTACATAATAATTATACAGAATAGTGGATTTCACTGTGGCATGTTTGTATATGCTTATAACATAATTTGGTCCATTTTATTCCTGAGAACCTCTCCTTGCCCTTTCCTTTAGTCCCCTTCCTCTACCCTCCTGGGATTCCTTTTATTTTCATGGGATCCTCTCTCTCTTTCCTTTTTTTCTCAAGCTCCCACATATGAGAGGAAATGCACAGCCTTGGCTTTCTGAGTCTTGTTTATCTCAGTCAACACGAAACTCTCCAGCTCCAACTATTTTGTGAAAACGACATGATTTTGTTCTGTATGGCTGAATAAAACTCCACTGTACATGGAGTTCTGCTCTGCTATTAGAACGATATCTTGGCACTTGCAGCCATATGGATGGAAATGGAAAAATTATGCTGAATGAAATATTCCAAACTCAAGGGCTGAATGCTTTCTCTCATATGTGGAAGCTAGAATAAAACCTAAGACAGGATGATAGTCAGCTAAATTTAGTAATAAACTCACCATAGTTGAAATTTCACACAAGCTGGGGGAACCATAACTATGAAGATGAGGGGAGAAGGGAGGGGAGGGAGGGATAAGGGGTGTTATCAACACAGCTGGGAACACTCGACTCCCAAGAGAAGCCTAACTATACACAGGCAGGTAGAGAAACTCAGGTATCTAAAAAATTAACATACATGTATATGTTCCTTTCCAATTATAGCTTGGGGTTATCGCAGAGCAGACATGAGATCGGGGAACGGATGAAGGGGGAAGATCCTGGAATAGGATTGGCCTTAACTTACTATGTCAATATCCATATATGCGTGAGTATGTAATGATTCCCTCCACTATGTCAGACTATGTCAAACAAATAAAAAAAGAAAAAAATCCATTGTACATATATGCCATAAAAGTGTGTTCAGTTCATTTCATTTTGCCCATTTATCAACTGGATTGTTTGTTTGTTGGTATTTTTTGGGTTCTTTATATATTCTGGATATTTATCTTCTGTCAGAAAAGTAGTTGGCAAAGATTTTCTCTTATTCTGTTGGCTCTCTCTTCATATTATCAATTGTTTCCTTTAATGTCTGGAAACTTTTAAATTTGATATCATTCAGGGCTGGAGCGATGGCTTGGCAGTTACTGCGCTTGCCTGGCATGTGTGAGGATGTGGGTTCAAACCCCAGCACCACATACACTACAAAGTCGCAGAGCAATGAAAGCCACGTGAAAAACTAAATAAAATTGATTCTCTCTCTCTGTCTCTCTCACTGTTCCTCTCTCTTTAAAAAACAAAAAAAAATTTGTTATCATTCCGTTTGTTGATTCTTGGTATTATTTTTCTGAGCTGTAGGCGTTCTATTGAGGAAGTAGTTGCCTGTATCTATATGTTGGAGAGTTCCTCCTATGTTTTTTTTTCTAGATGTTGCAAAATTTCTGGTTTCATTCCTAGATCTTTGGTCCATTCTGAATTGACTTTTGTGCAGGGTGAGAGATAAAGCTCTTCTCGTTCTTTACATATGGATATGCAGTTTTCTCAGTATTATTTGTTTAAAAGGCTGTCTTTCCTCCAAAATGGTTTAGCACCATTAGCAAGGATCAGATGACTGTATCTGTGTGGGTTTGTTTTTGTCTTCTGTTCCATTGGTCTTCGTGAGTTTTTTTTTAAATACCAACATCATGCTGTTTTGATTACTGTAGCTCTGTAGTATAATTTGAAATTGGATATTGTGCTGTCTCCAACATTGCTTTTCTGATTTAGAACTCTTTTGGCTATTCTGGGTATTGTTTTTCCATATGAATTTCAAGACTTTTTTTTCCTGTGAAAAATGTCATTGGTATTTTGATAGGATTTGCACTGAATCTGTAGATTGCTTTTGGTAATATGGCCATTTTAATAACATAACTCTACCTATCCATGAACATGGGAGGTCTTGGAAAGACTATCCTTGCTCCATTATATTGCTTTTGCTCCTTTGGCGAAGATCAGTCGATTTTATGAATGTAGGTTCATTTGTGGGCTCTTTATTCTGTTTCATTGATACATTTTATCTTTGTTTTTGTTTTAGCTAATACTACACCCTCTTCATTATAGTAAGTCTGAACTCAGGTTTCCAATTCTGTTCCTCTCCTTCAACTCTGTGTTGGCTATTCTAGGTCTTTTGCTTCTTCAATAAAATGAGAATCAGTTTATCATTATCCACAAAATAGCTTTTTGATTGGGGTTGCATTGCATCTAGAGATCAACTTGGAAAGAAATAACATCTTGATAATATTGAGTCTTCCTACTCATGAATAAGGACTCTCAGTTCTTCTGTGATGTCTTTCACCAGAGTTTTGTAGTTTTCTTCATCTAGGACTTATACATATTTTGTTAGGTTTATATCTAAAAATTTAATTTCTTGGTGGTGAGGAACAATTAAAATGTTATACTTTATAAAAATAAACTCATTTTATTGACTTTATTATGGAAGTTAACACTCATAAGAATTTTGACACAACTGAGAAGGATTCGTAGGTTAGAATTTCTTTATCCAAGACCATATGAAGGATACAAGATGACTGCTTTAAAAAATGTAGCTAATTGTAAGTGAAATGGTTAATGTGAAGCCAAATAATGCCAAAAGCAAAACCATAAAATCCTGTACAAAATTTTTTTTTTTACAGTAACACACTTTACAATATAGGATGCAAGTGCATTTGAGCAGGTGTGATAAGGTTGAGGCTCCCAGAAGTTTAAGGAATGGACCAACAAAGGTTAGAAAAGAAATGCCCTGGGGCTGGAGTGGTGACTCAGCGGTTATGGTGCTTGCCTGGCAAGCACAAGTACGCGAGTTCAAGCCCCAGCACCACGTATGCAATGAAGTCTTGGAGCAACGATCGCCACATGAAAAACTGAATGAACTTGATTCTTTCTCTTTCTCACATCCCTCTCTTTTTTGTTTTAAACAATTTTTATTTAGTTTTTCATGTGCCTTTCGTTACTCTGAGATTTTGTTGTGTATGTGGTGCTGGGGTTTGAACTCATGTACTTGCACATGCCAGGCAAGGGCCATAACCACCAAGCCACTGTTCCAGTCCCTGTCCCTCTCTTAAAAAAAAAAAGAAAAAAAAGAACTGCCCTACCTGGCTCGTGGTTGGCCTGTTCTAATGTATGTTGAATGGATGAATAGATAGATGGAAGGATGGGTGGGTAGATGGATGGGAGGATGGAGATTCTGAATCCTAGGTCTTCAGTTAGATTGCTAAGATTGGTAACTTCCATGTTTGTTTTCTATTTGTTGCCCTTGTTCTTCATGGGCATTATGGAAATTATGGAATGTTTTCATTTATTTATATGAAGACTTTTATTTAATGTATAAAACATTTTATACACAATCTAAATAAATCCTGTCCTAGAAAAATGTACTGCAAGCTATGTGTGCAATTTTCAATTTTGGAGTTTTTATACCAAAAGCAGTAAAAAGATGAAGGCAAATTATATTTTATAAATTCTAACATCAAACATATGAAGTATTATTTTAACACAAAAATCAAGACTGCATTTTTTTTAAATATGCCTTGAACATTCAGTGTGCATTTTATTTACAGGGAAACTCAATTTCAATTGTACACATTTTATATGTCTGATAGCTGCATGTGGCTAGTGACTGGCAGGGTGCATCTAGATGGCGAGAATATAGTAAACACCATGTGTGTGGCCACTACCTCCTTAAGGGTTCAGAGTCTAGTATGGAAAACAGGCACATGTGGCTTTTAAAAGTTGGATTAATTCTGATCTTTGCTCTTCTATAGGTATGGTGTTTGGGAATATTTTTCTTTACCTTTGATTTTTCTATAGTTTGAAGATGATATGCCTATGCTATGGTTTGAGTGCTCTCAGATTCATATGTTGATACAATTACAAATGCACTAGTGGACTGGAGTGGTGGCTCAGTAGTAGAGTACTTGCCTGGCATGCACGAGGACCCAGGTTCAAACCCCAGCACAACATACACAACTAGGTGTCGGAGAAACAAAAACCAGATGAAAAAATAAAATTGATTCTTTCTCACTTTCCCTCTCTCTCTTAAAAAATATATGCAATAGTATTGAGAGGGGGGCTTTTAGGTAGCAATTAAGTCATGAAGTCTGAACCTCAATGAATATGATTAAGGTTTTTAAAAACAGGGCTTGCAGGAGTGGGCTTGTTTTCTTATACTCTTCTGCCATGTGAGGACACAGGATAGCAAAAAAGGCTCCATTCTGGAAGCAGAGAGCAGCCCTCAACACACACCAGTGCTGTTGGTCCTTTGATCTTGGTCTTTACAGCCTCCAGAACCATGAAAAATAAATTTCTATTCCTTATAAACTACCCAGTCCCAAGCATTTGTTATTCAACACAAGAAGACTGATAGCCTACATGTAGAAACGCTCTACTTTTACATTTATCCTCTGATCTATGCTGTAGTATCTGACATTAATCTGGAAAAATTCAGGGCTGCGCTAGGATGCGGGTTCAACCCCCAGCACACGTACATAATGAAGTGTCTGTGGAACAAAAGTCCGTGAAAAACCAAATAAAATTGATTCTGATTTTCTCTCTCTCGCTGTCCCTTTCTCTTAAAAAAAAGGAGAAATTCTCATTGTTTCAAACATTTTTCTTCTCTTTTTTTTCCCTCCTGGAATTCCCATTCCATGTATGGTACAACTTTCACAGTTGTTTCCCAGTCCTTGGATAATTTTTCCCCAACCCCACTCTTTGATTTTCAGTTTTCCAAGGTTTCTGTTGATATACCAAACTGCACGGTTTATCCCCTATCATGTCCACTTTCTACATCAGCCAGGCAAAGCATTCCTTGTTTCCCTTGCTCTGCGGGGAGCATGCATTTCCTTCTTCTCTGGCAGGACACTGAGAATTAGGTCAAGCCCCTGTAGGTAAAATTCACAAAAATGTGTGTGGGGTGAGTCCCCTAAAGTCTGTCCACACAAGAATTCTGATTCCAGTTCACTTTCTCCTGCTGCTGGCACTCGTCCCTATGGCTGTTTGAGTCTCTCTTCCAGAAAGCCATGATTTCTTATATTTGCCTGTTGGTCTCTCCGGTCTTGGAGACAGCCGTTTGCTCTGTCCTCACCTCCTTACAGATGTAAGGTTTTGTTCGTTTGCTTGTTTTCCCCCATCTGTTCAATTTTTCACTTGTTAGAACTGAGGGGTGACTTCTGGGCTCCTTACATGTGAGAAATGCAAAAGTCACATTTTTTATAGTTGCATTGTATGGTCATACCATAATTAATTTTCTTGCTCTTTGTAAATAATACATTTCAGTCTTTTACTATTAGGCCAAAGTAGAAATGCTACATACATATTTGCAGTTTGGATAGATCTGACAAATTTACCCTTCATAGAGGTTGTATTAATTTATCTCGTCTGCCACGTATGAGAGTGCCTGTTTCCACACATACTTACTAACATGCTATTTTTTTTTAAAGAGAGGGACAGTGAGAAACAATCAATTTTATTTAGTTTTTTCATGTGGGTTTTGTTGATCTGACACTTCATTGTATATGTGGTGCTGGGGTTTGAACCCGTGTTCTCTAGCATGCCAAGCAAGCACCATAACTGCTGAGCCACCACTCCAGCCCCAATCTTATCAATTTCAAAGCTAAAAATGTCTCAAATTGCTTCTAATTTGCTATTGATAAATTTCTGCATAAGCTTTAAGAACTTTTTATGCATTTTTATATGATCTTTCTGTTCATAGCATTTTCCTATTTTTTCCATACTGAATTGCCCTGAGTAGTGGCTTATGTCTGTAATCCCAGCTGGGGCTGAGGCAGGAAGATTGATAGTTCCAGGCAAGCCTGGGCAACATAGTGAGATCCTGTCTCAAATTTTACAATTTTTTAAAAGGTCTGGGGATATAGCTCAGTGGTAGAGTGCCCTTGGGTTCAATCCTTAGGGGGGAAAAAAAGGTTTCTAGAAATCAGGACTGTGGGGGCTGGAGCAGGTGGCTCAGCGACTGGAGCATGTGCAAAGACCCAGGTTCAAACCCCAGCACCACACACACCAACCACTAAGTGTCAGAGAAACAAAGGCCAGATGAAACAATAAATAGAATTTGCTCTCTCCCTCTCTTTAAAAAAAAAAAAAAAGTACTGTGATTATTATAAAATGAATTAGGTATTTCCTTTTTGACTTATTGATATGTAGAATTTTTAATTTTCATGGTTTTCAAAACAAGACTTCCATGTTTTGTATACTACAAAGACTTTCTATATTGAAAGAGAGAATGCTGTCATAGTTGCTTTGTTACTAGGCATGGTCTCCACATACATTTTAAAAATTATGAAATATTTTTGTAGGAAAGTATAGTAATACATACTCTCAAAAAATCAATATGGGAGGGCTGGAGCAGTGGCTCAGCAGTTATGGCACTTGCCCTGCATGTGTGGGGATACAAGTTTGAACCTCGGCACCATGTATACAACAAAGTGTTAAGAGCAATGAAAGCCACATGAAAAACTAAATAAAATTCTTTCTCAAAAAAATATATATCTCACCACCAGACTTAATAATATTTTGCTCTATCTGCTTGAGTTGTCTCCCTCCCCCGCCAACCACTGGAAACAAAAAATGTAGAAATATTTCCTTTTTAAGGTTTCCTCTGTACTGGACCCTCTCCAACTTCCAAGGTAACTGCCATTGTGAAGCTGGAGTATATCAGCTTTGTGGCCCAGAATTGTGGCTCAATGGCTCAGTGGTAGAGCACTTGCCTGGTATGCACCAGGTCCTGAGTTGGATTCCCAGTACCACCAAAAAAAAAAAAAAAGGGCAATGTGAAGATGGAGGCAGAGATTGGAATGCTGTATGTACCTGTCAAGGAACACCAAGGATTTCTGGCAGTTACTAAGAGATACCTACTTTGTTAGTTCTATAGGTGGTCTTTGAATCTGTGGCATGTCCCCCTGGGGGTGTTGAACCTGTGGGGCCTTTTTTTTTTTTGAGACAGGCCCTTGCTAAGATGCTGAGGCTGGCCTCAAACTTGTCATGTGCCTGCTTTTGCCTCCTGTCACTGTTGCATGTTTTAAAATTTGGTTTATATCTTTTGTCATATAGAATTTACAACTTCTATACTTCTTTTGTGCTAAAGCTTTGGTGTCATTTTAAGAATGTTCTCCATATTTCAATGTCAAAAGAATTTTTTTACAGAGATAATGAATCTATAATCTTTAATCGTGCCTTTTAAATTACTTGTATTTATTTTTGCCATTATCTTTTGCAATTCACACTTTTTTTTCTTTTATTGGGTGCCTTGATCATATTTTATTTCTTCTCTTTGACAACTTCCCTAAACTTTTCTGTTGAATGTCTAAAGCAAAGCTCTCTTGACCTCTTAAATGTTCAGCTTAGCTTGTTCTGAGTATCTGCTTCTCCTCGTTACTAATTTTCTCTCCCCCAGGCACGCTTGGTGTTGGCGCTGTCCACATGGTGGTCTCTTTCTGCTTTGCTCACCGCTGCTTTCTGCGACCTACATCTTCTTATGGGATTGATCTTACAGGAGTACAGCTCTTTGTTCTCTATACAGGGATCTGTCTGTGATTAACTCTTGTCTACATGTTTGAAATTATCTTCATTTTACCTTCATATTGAATTATACTTCAGTTAGGTTAAGTAATTTTAGGTTGACAATTTCCTTCAGTATTTTGAAAATGTTACTCTTTTGTCTTCTGGTTGTTATAGATAAGAGTCCAGTTCCTTTGTAAGGGTTCTGTCTATTGCTTTTTGTGCTCAGTGCTATGAGTTAAAACTGTGTTGTGTGGATTTGTTTTATGCACTGCAATAGTTTGGGGGTCCCCCAAAGGCCCATACTGTAAAAACGTAGTCCCCAGTTTGGTGTGGGAGATGATGGAAACTTTAAGAAGTGCACCCTAGTGGGAGATCTGCAGGTCCAAAGCAATGGAGCTAATGGGTCATGGACTGAAAGCTCCAAAAATGTGATCCAAAATAGACACTTCTCTTCATTTATAAGTTGATTTATTTCAGATATTTGTTACAGTAATAGGAAGCTGACTAACATATCTATTATTCTGCTTGGAGATTGGGGATTCAATGTGCCTTTTAAATCTAAGTACCTCTGCCTGTCAAATCAGGAAGGACTCTAAGTCTCTCTCTTGATAATGCCTCTCCCCACTTATTCTCCTTTCTGGATCTGCTAATGAAACACATTTGGAAGCATTTTATTCTACCCTCATATTTTAAGTTTTGTTTTGGTATTTTTCCATTTTTATTTCTCTGTGCTACATTCTAAGTCCTTCACTTGTCTTCCAATTTACAATTTTTCTTTTTAGCTATGCCTGGTTTTCCATTACTATACTATGTGACTAGAATATTCATCTCTAGATTGTCAATTTGGTCTTTTTCAAATTTACCTATTCTGTTAAAAAACTATCTTGGCTTTACTTACAGTTTGCATATTTTCTCTCTCCAAACAAGTTAAGCATCTGTAGCTTAACATCTCTTAGATTATTCAGTTACTATTGGCTGTTTGTGTTGAAAATTCCATATGTTGTCCACACTGCTATCTCCAACCTCATGACTGAGTTGCTCGTGTGGTTCTTTTCCTTTTCTTTCTTAGCATCTGGAGGATGAGAGAGCTTTCTATCCAGCTGAGTAGATATCCTTAGGTCAGACATCTTTACACTGGAAAAAAGGACTCTGTTTCCCCCGACCGACGAAGAGACTGGCCCTATGAGCCCTGTAGTGTCCTGAAATCTCTGAATGGGTACCAGGTATCCCAAGACCCATCCCTGTCTGCCCTCCAGTGTGCCCCAGGCCTCTCTCTGACTGGGCACCAGGTGCTGAATTAAAGTTAATTCCAATAATTTTTCAACATACTCATCTGGACCCATGTCACCTTGGAAAAGTCATTTACTAATCTGGTCTGTAAAATAAGGGTGTAGTCTTTACTGAGAAAAAAAGATTAAATATTATAAATATAAAATAAAACTCCAAAGAAAGGGCAACAAATGGTTTCTTAAAAACAAACAGTTTAATTTCATTTTTATCTGGAAAAAAAATACCAGTGTAAAATGAAACAATTCTGACATGTCATTAAGTGTCATTTTTTATGGTAATATGCTTATGCAAAACCTTTGTAAATTTCTGAAATCAAAGATTCCCACTGCAGATGAAAACTAATTATAAAATATCAATTCCTTAAATATTCCATGTTTGCATTTTGTTTTATAGGGAATATTTTTTAGAAACAGTATAAAATAAGGCAGACTTTTGGAAATTCAATTATAAAATTTTAGGAAAAAGTGTTAAGTCCTAATTTGTTCCTTGATGACCAAGAAAGGT
The DNA here is from genome assembly GCA_004027875.1 of Aplodontia rufa. Taxonomy (NCBI): domain Eukaryota; kingdom Metazoa; phylum Chordata; class Mammalia; order Rodentia; family Aplodontiidae; genus Aplodontia; species Aplodontia rufa. The sequence continues at coordinate 97,877 of PVKS010003173.1, read as the reverse complement.
GTAATTTTACTTCTGGGTGTCACCCACAAAGCACATCAATCAGCCTGTTCAGAGCCTGGGTTCTGCATGATGGAAGCAGCCTTCTCCTTTAGTTCTCTAGCATAAGACTGAATAAAACTAGCTTTGTCCAATTAGCATCAATCAGAAAAGAATTTAACACACACAAATGTTTCCATAGTGCAGTAAAAATGTGTCATTTTACGTTTTAAATTTGCCTTATGAAAATAAATCTATACACCAAGTAATGCATATTTAATGAAGAATCATGTAAATTTTGTCATTGCATCTGAAGTTGGCTTTGGCTTTGAAGTATTTTAAATTCATAGAAAATATGAATAAAATAAATAAACATTTTAATAATTGATTATATTAATAATCAACTTCAATTTTTTTCATGTTTATTTGCTACTCAATTTTAAAAAAGAAGTCACCTTCAGTAGTGTTCCAAAGTGAGTGATTGCACCTTCTATGATGTGAAAAAAGCTGCTAATGATCTGATTGCCATTAGCTCTTCTGAAGTGAACATAATTGAGAGCAGTTGTTTGCAGCCAGTCTGTTAAGGGCAGGAAATCCATCAGTCTCCTCTGCAGGTGTGCCCAGACCTCACGTGAACAGGGGCTGACACAAACTGTGGTTCTCAGGTGCCTTTCTGAAGAGCCCCTGCAACCCTTGCTAGTGGCCCAGGCTCACATTATGGCATGGGATGGTGGCCATAGGAGGATCATGTCCCATGTACTTTCACAGGCTCTGCAGATGAGGATTCTGCCTAATACTGAAAAGCCTAAGGAACTCTGGCTGCCCTCAGGAATTCCAAATGACTTCAGGCACAAGACTTCAGGGCCCAGGTGGCCTCCTGCTCTATTCAGGAGGTGGTCAGAGGCTCTCAGGAGGTGGTCGGAGGCTCCGTACCTTCATTTCATCCAGTCCTTTCCAGTATTTAAAGTTGTTGTCAAGATGCTGCGTTAAGTCAGGCAGGTCCATAAAGGCTGGAGAGAAAAACAGGAATGCAACGTCCTTTTGTGACCTTGTTTTACAGGATTAGGCTTGCTTTTCTTTTTCTTTTACTGTCTTTTTTTTTTTTTTTGACACAGTGGGGATGGAACCCAGGACCCTGCATATGCTAGGCAAGATCTCACCACTGAGTCACATCTCCAGCCCCAGGTTTAGGCTTTCTAGTGATAGCATTTTAAGGAAGAGGGCCAACATTAGGCACTCACATAATGTCAAGGAGACGCGGGCAAACACACCCAGCAGCAGAATGAAGTTAACTCCACATCAGCCCTAGCACTGGGATCAGCTTCCCTGGATCTGGCGTTTATCTTGTCCTGTAGCCCTCAGGGCACAAGGAGCCCAGGGAATATCAGTGGGATCCTCTTCTCTGATAATCTTTTATTTGAAAGGCTTTTTGCCCCCAGTTGAAGGCTGGGGCATTAGTGAGGAAATGCACAAAGAACACCCATCCCTCCATGATGGTTCACTTCTTCTTATTCCCTCTTCAAAATTTAAGCCTCCAAGTGTATTCTGGATTCAGAGGCACTATTTGCTATTTAATAGGCAGCTCCTTGTTATTTAAAGGAAGATACACTATAAGATTTCTTACCGTCCCAAGCATCAAACATGTCTGTGATGAAGTAATCTATAAAAGAGATCTGGGATTTGGGGATGCTGCAGGTGTTTCTGTCAAAAACCGGCATCACCACAGGCAAGTTCTGCTGCTTCTCTTCATCAGTCTGGAAAGTAGAAAATGTCCTAGTCTCCACACCTGGCTCCACCCCGCTTCTGAGCAGCCCTCCCCTGGCAGCCCCAGGTAGCTTATGGTGAGAACCCACCCCGCACTCATCAGGCAAACTAGATCTACCACTGGATGCCACAATGTTCTGAGTAGGGACGATTCCATGCCAAGGGGCTTGAGGACAGCCCACTCAATCAAACAACACTTTCAACGTCTAGAACCCTTCTTGCTGGAGCTTCTCAGGTAAGAGTCTGAACAGTATCTGCAGTTCACCAGCTTTCTGCTGCCATATTATAGCCCTGCCATCCTCCCGTTCATGTGCTGGAAGAGCCCTACGCTGGGGCTCCAGAGTGAGAAACAGCCCCCTTCACAGAGAAGCATCTAGTGGCTGCTGCTTATCTACAGCTGAATTATCTTATTTGAAAAGTTTCAACTAGTAAGGAGATTGAATCAATAGTCAAAAGCCTCCCTATGAAGAAAAGCCCTGGGCCAGAAGACTTTGCTGGCAAATTCTATCAAATATTTAAAGAATTAAGAAGCTGGGGATGTAGCTCAGGGTAGAGCACTTGCCTAGAAGGCATAAGGCCCTGAGTTCAATCCCCAGCACCACCAAACACAAAATATTTAAAGAATTCCAAGTCCTTCTCAAACTCTTCCAAGAAGTTCTAATTCATTCTGGGAGGTGAGCATCACCCTATTAACAAAACTAGACAAAGACACTACCAAAAACACTACAAGCAAAGTAACCCTTGTGAATACTGATATAAAAAAATCCTCAATGAAATAGTAGCAGGAATTTAGCATATTATATATACCATGACTGTGAAGAATTTATTCCTGGAATGCAAGGATGGTTTAACACATGAAAATCAAAGCAATATACTTCAATAAAAGAATAAAGAAAAAAATCACATATGATCTAAAACAGTAAATTTCATGTTATGTAAATTTTACCACAAAAAAGGAGAGTGATCTAATTGCTTCCCAAAGTGGTTGTAGAATTTTACATACCTGTCACTCACAGGAGTCTAGTTGCCTCACATTTTCACCAACATTTGGTGTCAGAGTTTTTAAATTGTTAGACTCTCCTGGGTGTGTAGTGGTATTAATTTGAATTTTCCTGATGACTAATGATGTAAGGTACTTTTTCATGTGCTTATTTGACCAAATTATTTTCTCCTTCTGTGAAATGTCTATTAAGATAACTCCCATTTTAAATTCAGGTTTATCTTTCATTGTTATGGTGTAGTTCTCTTTTCTTTTTTAAAGAGAGAGGGACAGTGAGTGAGAGAGAGAGAGAGAGAGAGAAACAATTTTTATTTTAGTTTTTCACATGGCTTTCATTGCTCTGAGACTTTGCTATGTACATGGTGCTGGGATTTGAACTCGTGTACTCTCGCATACCAAGCAAGCCTGTAATCACCTAGCCACCACTCCAGCCCTCTGGTGTAATTCTTTATGTATACCCTGGATACAATCCTTTGTCAGGAATAATCTGTAAATCTTTTCTTCCAATGTGGCTTGCCTACTTTTTTTTTTTTTTTTTTTTTTTAGGTGGTGCGACAATTGAACCCAGGGCCTTGTGCATGCTAAGCAAGTGCTCTGCCAATTGAATTGTATCCCCGGCCCTGGATGAGTATAATTGTTGATCAAGTCAAATTTTCTTTTTATGGCTATTCCTTTTGGTATCTAAGACATCTTTATCCATTTCCAAGTTACTGAGGATGTTCTCCTGTGATTTTCTCTAAAAGTTTCATGGTTTTTAGCTTTTGTATTCAGGTTTACAATTTACTTCAACTGATAATCACATCATGAAATAGGAGGAGTTGTAGTTCTTTTGTTTTCATGGCACAGAGATATCCTCTCATTCTGATACCACTTGCTGAAAAAATTTACTTTCCCAACTATCTGTCTATATAAATGTGGTCTGTTTCATAGACAGAGTTGCTATTTTTCTACTTGTACTATCTTGATTACTATAAATTTTGAAGTCAGATATTGTTAATTCTTATAACTTTTTGTTTTTCAAGTTTGCATTACTCATTCCATGTCCTTCACATTTCTGTATGCAATTCAGACTGCTTTTCAATTTCTCCAGCTGGGAATGGCACTGTATTGAATGCAAGACATCGATTTGAGAGGAACCAAATCTTAATATTTGTACCTTTGGAACAGGTGAACATGATATACCTCCCCATTTATTCAGGTATTCTTTAATTTCTCAGCAATGGTTTTTGCAGTTTTCATTGTCAAGGTCTAGCCGTCTGCTACTAAAAGTATTCCTAAGTAATTTTTGCTATTGTAAACAGGACTGTGTCTTTAGTTTCATTTTCTGATTGCTGCCAGTATATAAAATACAACTGACTTTTGTATATTGAGTTTATGTCCTATGTAATATTGCTAGATCAGATCTATTTATGTTAGTAATTTTTTGTACCTTCCTTTGTAATTTTTTATAAAAAATGTCATCAGCAAACAGAAACAAACATATATGTTGCTTTCTGTTCTTTATGCCTCTTTTTTTCCTTGTTTATTGCAATGCAAGAATTGGTACCCTCGACTTATTTCCAATCTTAGATCAAATATATAATGTTAGCTATGTTTTTGTAATTGCTTTTTAAAAAGTAATTTCCTTCTAGTCCTAGTTTGCTAATAGTTTCTATGATGAGTGAATGTGGAATTGACATTTTTCTGCACCTACAATCTCACGGTTTTTCTCCTTCATACGAGTAGTATGATAATTTAGAAAAATTAGTTTTTCTAGTAGTAAATCAATCTTTCATTACTGGGAACACTCCTACTTGGTGATGGCATATTATCCCTTCTACATATTATTCCATTAAGTATCTCTGCATCTATGTTCATGAGGATAATGAACTGTAATTTTCTCCTGGTATTTTCTATCAGGTTTAGGTAACCGGTCTGGTAAAGTGAGTTTCGTGTTATGATCTGTAAGATTGGTATTAGTTCTTCCTTAAAGGTTGATGAGGGGCTGGAGCGGTGGCTCGGTGATTGTGGGATGTAGGTTCAAACCCCAGCACCACATACACAATGAAGTTTTGGAGCATCAAAGGCCACACGAAAAACTGGATAAAAATTTCTTTGTCTTTGTCACTGTCCCCTCTCTCTTTAAAAAACAAAAAAGGTTGACCAGATTCCTCAATTTTCTTTGTGGAAACGTTTTTAATAAAAGGTTTCTTTAAAATGAATTTAGTTGGGTTAGTTTTGGTAGGTTTCAAGGAATTTATCCATTTAAGTTGTCAAATATGTTAGGATAAAGTTTATAAATATTTTATTATCCTTCTAGTGTCTAAAATTTATTATGAAAATCCCCCTTTCATTTCTGATATTGGTCATTTTTGATCTCTTTCCTCTTGCTTACTCTAGCTGTACTTACCAATTTAATGAATGTTATTAAAGAACCAACTTTTCACTATTAATTTTTTTCTGTGTTCTACTGTCTTGAGGTAAGATCTTACTCACTAATTTTAGGACTTTCCTTTTTCCTCAATAATAAAGTAAAATTAGAAATCTTCTTCTAAGCACTTTTTTAGCTTCATCCCACAATTTTATTTTTATTATCATTTAATTTTAATTATTTTCTAATTTTCCCTATATTTGACCCATGAGTTATTTAGAAGTATGTTGTTTGACTTCTAAATGTTTGATATTTTCCTAGATATCTGACTTTTAATGATTTCTGAGTTAACTGCACTGTGGTTGGAGAACATACTCCATCTCAAGTCCTTTCAGTCTTTCTGCAGGCCCAGCACCTGCTGGTCTTGGTGAGCACAGCCTTTCACTTAAAGGCTGGGTATCCTGCTGAGAGAGCTGCTGTGTTCTCTAACTAGTAACTGAGGTCAGCTGACTGACGTTGTTTGGCTCTCCTGTGTCTTCACTGATACTTTAATCTGGTTCTATCAATAGGGGTTGGAAAATTTGATTATACAATTGACTATTTCTATGATTCTGTCAATTTTGCTTCATTTATTTTGAAGCCAATAGGTTCTATACATTTACGGTTATTACGTATTCCCACAGAACTGAACCTTTTGTCATTACAAAGTCTCTCTGGCAATATCCTTTGTTCTGAGGACTATTTTGTCTGAAATTAATATGGCCAGTCCAGTCTTCTAATGCTTATAATTTTCAGGACAGATCTTCTTCCATTCACTCATTCTGAACCTATCTATTCTTTATATTTAAAATAGGTCTTCTAGACTGCATTGGGCATTGGGTTGTTTTTTTTTTAAATCAATTCTTTTGTCCACTAATATTCAATGGAACAATATTTAATGATATTGATATTGGTTGGTAGCTAGCATTTTACTATTTACTTTGTTCCTTTGTTTTCTGGTTCTTCTGTTTCTCTTTTCCTGCTTCCTTGTATTATTTTAATATATTTTGAATTCCATTATAATGTTGATTAGCTTTTAAACTACAGTGATTGTATCCTTCGCATTTCACTCCACTGAGCTAATACTGAAACACTTCATGTAAAATGCAGAAGCCTGACTCTTGTTCAGTCACATAACGTACAGCTACATACATTATACTATAGATGCAATGTTAGAACTTTTGCTTAAAATGGTCCTATGTATTTAGAGAAATTTTGAGAACAAACAAGTCACCCAGGTATTTACCTATTTTGGTGCATTTCATTCCTTCTTGAAGATCCAGGCTGGCATATGTATTCATTTCCTTTTAGCCTTAAGGACTTCCTTTAGCATTTTTTGTATATAGGTTTACAAGTAATGTATTCTATTAGTTTTTCCTTATCTGAGAATGTTTTTATTTTTCCTTGATTCTTGAAGAACATTTCCACTGCATATAAAGTTCTAGGTTGACAGTTTTCTTCTAATAGCAGTTTAAAGATGATGTTTCAGTGTCTTCTGGCCTTCACAGTTTCTGACAGAAAGTCAGAAAACATGAGAATCATTTCTTTCTTATAAGTCATTTTTTTCTGGCTGACAGCAAGATTTTTTCTTTATCTTTGGCTTGCCTACGACATGCCTCATGAGTCAATCCTCAGTGAACTTTCTGAATCCACATGCATGTCCTCTACCAAATCTGGAAAAATTATGTTATATATGTTCTAATTTTTTTTTTCTGTCCCAAGAGAATACAGAGGACAGATGACTCCCTTAAAGTGCGTTTAGGAGAAATCTGTCAACCCAGGATTCCATACCCAGCAAAAATGTCCTGTAAGAATGAAGACAAACATGTTCTCAGAAAAGGAAAAAAATTCATTATCAGTAAATGTTTAATACAAGAAATGTTCTTCAAGGACAGGCTTTCTTTAAGAATTCTATTTCCAGGGTGCAGGGAGGGCTTAGGAAAATCACCTAGGAGACTGGAGGAACCGAATATAGGGGAATCATTTCAGAAAGTGATGTCCGACCTCTACGAGATATCCATTTAACTCAGCGGTTCTTCTGGGGGAAACATGGGGAACCCAAGCTGGGCATCCATGACATGGCATCAGCCCTAGATAACTAAGTATATATTCATTTGTTCTGGAATATTTGATAATGTTTCCCCATCAATTGTAACTCTGTATCATCTAATAAATAATAAGCAACAAAAAAAGAATTCTATTTCCTAGTTTTAAGTCCATTACCATTTATGATTTCCATCTGTGTGTCAAGGAACTTAAGAGGCAGCATCTTACCTGAGAAAAATATTCTTCTGAGATGCGTGCGGCCCACTCAATGCACTGCTCCAGGGGCCGGCAGGGGTTGGACACATCAGCACACTTAATCAGCATTCGTTTGATCAGAATCCGGTTGTCTGGAACCCTAAGCATAGTGTTTACAGCTTCCTGGTGTTTCTCAGTTTCCTGAAACATGAGAAGAATTTAAAGCAATCAAAACAGGTCCTCTGCGCCAAGCCCTCTCTTACTGGTGGGGTCCCACTGAAAGAACAAAAAGGCTTTTATGAGGGAGCCTCTTCATAAAGTTAAGGGTCTCCAAAACAGCTTAGCAGGACCAGGAGCAGGTGTACCTGCCCTTCCTTTTGCCTTGCCTCTTTCTTCTTATTCTCTCGCTCCTAAATCTTTTTCAAGATACCCCACCTTTTTTTTTTTCCTTTCATGTTCTACAAGTTCTCTTTCCCCTGGGTAAGAACTCAAAGAATGAAAGATTTCTCCATCCTCTTAACAAAAGGGCTCTTGTGGTCCCCCAGGCTCCCTGCTTCTCACAACCAGCCCTGTGATAGGCGTGATTTGGGGAATTAGCCTTCAGTATACCTAGATCAAGTCAGATATAGTAATGTGCCTTATGCTGCCAAACATTTTTGATGTACAAAGGACTTAAGTTATTCTCTTTTCATTTCTACTCACAAGAATATCATTTCCACTCACAAGAAAACATGGAAAGTTTCACTATTATTACATTTTATAAAAGGACACTGGGATTTAGAAGTGAAGTGACCAGTCCAAAGTTGCCCTGCTGGGCCAGGATAAGAACTTTAGTTCTACCTCTAGTCCCACATCCTTCCACTCACATGCTATCTCCTTCACAAGGAGCCCTGGTCCACAGTGTAATGGATGCCCTGGCTGGAGGCCCTCTGAAGAGAATTTGGGTTGGAAGAGTACACCACAGCAGACAGCAGTGACAGAGCAATCAAGTCTGTTCCCTCTTGAGCAACTTTCCCCAGGTTAGTTGTGTAATTTCAATGTGCAACAGCAGAATTTAAGGAGGCCTGTGGGGACAGAGCTGCTATCAAGGCAGACAGGTGGGCTCCTGGGACCAAACTGCTCCACCTTCATGGAGTGCCACATGCTCCTGGTTTCCACTGCTGCAGCTGTTCCTGACACTTCTTCCTTTAGATCTGTTAAAACTTCAGTGTGACTGCAGCCCAGCACTGCCATCCTGGAAACTATTCTTTCCAGTTACTTTGTCCCTGTTGACCCATTGGATATTGATATCCAGTCTTCTTGAGAACTGGTGATGGGGATGAGAAACGAACTGTCAAGTGGAGTTGAGGACTCACCTGAGCTGGGAACACCTAGACTGGGTGGAGGAAACCAGGTATGTGCTATCTTAGGCCTGGTGCTAGGAGTGGGGGCTGAGTGACAGACAATTAGCCCTACTGAAGATGGCAGGGCAGGAGTCAATAGGAGAGACTGGCACAGGAACCTGTACATGAGAAGCCTTGGAAAGGCCATGGCTCAAGGGCAGCTAACACTGGGAGGGGAACAAAGGTCTTGAAAGGCTTCACCATCAGGTGGGACAGGAATGAGTGTCAAGGAGCAATAAGCTAGATGACCAGGAAACAGACATAGGCTGTGACCAAACAAATAAGCTGCAGAAGTAAAGTGGAGTTAGATATCAAGCAGTTGTGTCTAGCCTGGGAGGTAAGCCACCCTGGCAGAGGACTGAGCTGCTGTCAAGTTGTTTGGTGGTTACTGGTGGGCAGAAGGCTGCTGCTCTCACCATGGATCTGGTGTGATAAGTACTTGCCATGTACTTGAGCTTTATCATCCCCATGATACAGACATGGAAATGGTACTGAAAAACTAGGACAGGCACTCAACTGCCTGCTTAAACAGCTGGGGTCTCCTGCCTGGCCAGAAGTTTAATGTTACAATTACCAGACAGCTATGGATTTCATGCCTCAAATCCAGAAATGAGGGGCAACAATGTCACCCTGTGAGCCAAAAACAGAGTCCTTCCCATCTCTGCCCTCCTGCTGCTCCCATGAAACGTGCCTCAGTGGGGAGTGGCTGCTATGACCTCAAAGGCTCCATCTGTCCCTAAATGCCCAAGAAGAGGAGAGGGGGCATGTTTATGAGAAAGGGCACAGGAATGGTGAGTTTTCACAGCTATTTGGATATCCTGTTTTTGTTTTTTTTCTGCCAAGCTTTTATGCTCAATTTTTTTTTTTAAAGAGAGGGATGGTGCATGTGAGAGAGAGAATCAATTTTTTATTTAGTTTTTCATGTGGCTTTCGTTGCTCTAACACTTCGTTGTGTATGTGGTGCTGGGGTTTAAACTCACAAACTCGCACCTGCCAGGCAAGTGCCGTAACTGCTGAGCCACCACTTCAGCCCCTTATGCTCAATTTTTTTTTTTTTTAAGAGAGAGGGACAGTGAGAGAGAGAGAGGGAGAGAGGGAGAAAGAGAGAGAGAGAATTAACTTTATTTAGTTGTTCATGTGACTTTCGTTGCTCTGACACTTTGTTGTGTACATGGTGCTGGGGTGTGAACTTGCATCCTTGTGCTTGCCAAGCAAGTGCTGTAAGCGCTGAGCAACTGCTCATGCCCCCCTTATGCTCAATTTTTAACCAATGGAAAACAATTCAGGGATGGGGATGTAGTTCAGCTATAGAGCACTTGCTTAGCATGAGAGGCACCTTGATTCAATCTCTAGTACTGCAAAAATAACCAATTCAGTGAGCCCTCTGAAAGAGCCCCTCACATATCTTGGGGCCTCTCAGCCACTTTCTGCACAGTATATATGTGTGAGGGGCCTGGACACTGGTCCTCTCTGAATAAGTTTCCCTTACCTCATTTTGTTCTAGTGTTGCCAAGGGCTTGTTGACACTGTTGACAAATTTGTTGACATGTTCGAAGTGCTTTGTCATTTCTGTGGCTAAGACCATGTCGATAATACTCTGGCGCAGTGTCCGATAATCACTCCTGTTTCAGATAACAAATGAGAGGCTGCTATTAGTTACTGATCCAGACAGGTACTCCTGGAAACAATCTGTTATTTGGGATGCATGTCCACTGTGGCTACAAGTACAACATCACTGCAAGTCTCACTTTGAAAGAATGCAGAAATTATGGGTTAGCAAAAGGAACCTGAATAGAAGTTCAAACCAGAGCATATGGGTGGGCTGTAGAGCTGCAGTGTTCATTTTATTATCCCTCTGTAGTACAGTGCATATTAGGTCTCAGAATAAATAAGATAGGACACAGTCAGTAAACAAGGTCTGTTCTTATAACTACATATCTCCTCCACCTTTATTAAGAATGCACATTATAGTGACACAGCAAAATTGATGTTCACAGCAGCTCAATTTACTATTGCTAGACTATGGAAACAACCCAGATGTCCCTCACTGGATGAATGGATCCAAAAACTGTGGTACATATATACCATGGAGTTTTACTCAGCAATTAGAAACAATGATATTGCAGCCTTTGAAGGTAAATGGATGGCTATGGAAGAAATTATGCTAAGTGAAATCAGCATAACCCAGAAAACCAAGGGTGGAATGTCTTCACTCATCTGTGGAGGTTAAAGCTAGACCCTGGCTAGAAAGGAGGTCTACTATCATGTTTTAAATCCAGATAAGGTGTAATGTCATACAACCTAAGGCATTTGTAGAAT
>PVKS010003173.1:0-86706 GCA_004027875.1 Aplodontia rufa | reverse complement strand
ACCCCAGCACATACACAATGAAGTGTTGGAGCAACAAAGGGCACATGAAAAACTAAATAAAACTGATTCTCTCTCTCTCACTGTCCTCCTCTCTTTAAAAAAAAAAAAGAATATAGAACTAAGTCTGCTCAACCCTCTTTCTGCAGTCTTCCTGTTCCTTTACTTGGAGCCAACCAAAGTTAGCAGGGTCTTACATATTTTTCCTGACGTAAATGACATATCTACAGGCAAATATGAATAAAGTTTAAATCCATCTCTAAAATCCTATGATATGGCAGGAGGTAGTTTTTGTGAAATTGGCAGATCCTTAAAATCCCATATATAAATTTTCGTAAAAATTCAAATTAGGGCTGGAGCAGTGGCTCAGCAGACACAGGGCTTGCCTAGTGTCCATAAGAACGGGTTTGAACTCTAGCACCACATACTCAACAAAGTATTGAAGCAACAAAAATCACATGAAAAACTAAATAAAATGAATTCTTTCTCTCTCCCTCACTGTCCTGTCCTTCTCTCTTTATATATATAAAAAAATCCATATTAAAATACTTTTTTTTTTCAACAGATATGTACTAAGTCCCTACTATGTACTAGGCACTGACTGGTTTAGACAGGGATGGTACAGTGACAAACAAAAGATATGACACCTAAGACCTAACAAAGCTTGAAAAATCTAATCAGACATTATACAAATAATTATTTAATAAAAATGTGACACATGTTATGAACGACCTTGGGAGTAAATAATTAGAAGGTTTAACTGAGTGTGAGAGATCAAGGAAGGAATATTGCTCCCCAAGGAAACAACATGTAAACAGAAGAAGATGGCAAGGATGTGCAGGCATTGGGGCAGAGGAGTGCTCCTGGCAGACACGTGCAGCTCCACTTCTCTGAGTTGCTAAGAGCTCAAGACATCAGCATTATACTGTGTTCTTGACTGTCAAGACAAAAAGGGAACCAACCTTGAAAACATGTGAAGTGAGGGAAGACAGTCACAAAAAAGACCACTTATGCATACAATTCCATCCATACAAGGTATCCTGACCTGGCAAATCTTTGGAGACAGATGTGGATGCCCAGGGCCAGAAGAGGGGTCGGGGGTTGAGGAGAGGGGACTATTATTATGGGTTTGATGTTTTGGTGGGGAGTATGAAAAATGCTCTAAAGTGTCTGGGGTGGGGGCTGGAGCAGTGGTTCAGCGGTTTCGGCACTTGCCTGGCAAGCACGAGGACCCGGGTTCAAACCCCAGCACCACGTACACAACTAAGTGTTGGAGCAACTAAGGCCATGTGAAAACCTAAATAAAGTTGTTTCTCTGTTTCTCTCTTTCTCTGTCTCTCTCACTGTCCCTCTCTTTAAAAAAAAAAAAAAAGTGTCTGGGGTGATGGTTTTATAGCTTGTGACTACACTAAAGCTTATTGTACACTCCATATGGGTGGACTTTAGAGTATGGAATTGTTTCACAATAAAACTATTTATAAAAAGACAGGGATGTAGCGCAGTGTAGAGCACTTACCTAATATGCATGAAACCTTGGATTCTTTCCACAGCACAGTTAAAAAAAAAAAAAAAGACAAAGAGGCCAACATTATTTCCCAGTCATTGTTCTTACCTTTCCATGTTTTTGAAGATATTGCATTTGTCATCTCCAGTGGTCAGCTGGAAGGCTAAGGCCGCATGGTGGCTCTCCAGCACAGCAGTGTCATTGTACAAAATGGCCAGCTTATTCCCTGCGTTGCACAGGAAGGAGTTGGTCCTCCCAGGGTGATCCACATCATGAATGGTGGCTGCAATGAGGGCAGCGGCCTCATCAACGGGATCTAAACTTTCCTAAAAACAGAGATCTTTTAAAATCTGGGGTATGGCTCTAGAGCCAAGCAGCCTTCTGCGTAGCCTCCTCTCTGTCCTATTACTTTACGGTAAGAATATCTCAGATGTCCAAGAAAAACACATCGTGTGAACAAATGCGGTTTTCCTCTCTCCACTCTGAAACAATGATCTCCGCATGTTTACTAAGGAACCCTGACACGAGCACCCTGCTTGCCTGACACGAGCAACGACCCAGGTTAGAACTCCAGTACCATGTATACAATGAAGTGTCAGAGAAACAAAGGCCAGATGAAAAATTAAACAAAAATTGAAAAAAAATGTACTTCACCTACATTAATTGGAGAAAAATGGAAAAATTCCATAGATGGGGGAGCTAAAGAACTCCCCCATCTATGCGGGTCAGGAGAAAGAATGACTTTGAAGAAATTGATAATTTAACATTTATTTTCACGGTATTGACCTACGAAGTTTGGACATTTATCAAAATATGTCCTACTTTAAGAATGTTTTGGGGGTTGGGGATTTAGCTCAGTGGCAGAGTGTGCAAGGCCCGGAGTTCGGTCCTCAGCCCTGGGGGAAAAAAAAAGAATGTTTTGGAAACATTCTGTAGACACTTAAAAAGAAGGTATACATCTAGTAAATCAGCCTTGCTGGTTAATTTGACTTAAATTAAAATTCAAGGGCTGGAGCAGTGGTGGCTCAGTGGTAGAATGCTTGCCTGCAAAAGTCAGTTAAAAAAATAAAAATTGACACTCTCTAGAAAAGTTCAATAGTTTTAACTTTAGGGGCTGGAGCAGTGTCTCAGCAGTTATGGTGCTTGCCTGGCATGCACAAGGATCCAGGTTTGAACCCCAGCACCACATACACAACGAAGTGTCAGAGCAACAAAAGCCACGTGAAAAACTAAATCAAATTGATTCTCCTTCTCATTGTTCCTCTCTCTTTAAAAAAAAATTAACTTTAAATAGCTTAATTGTATGCTACATGAATTACACTTCAATAAAAGTCTTTAACATTGTAAATTGGCTCTGAATATACAGAATAGTTCAAAAGCAATAAATTATAGTAAGATTTGATTTTTATATGCGTAGCCATACTGACAGAATTCCCTTGCTACTTGTTTTCATCATTTATAAAACAGTTTTCTCTAGACTCTTCTGTGATCTTTTTTATTTTTATTTACTTTTTATTAAGACGGACAGTGAGAGAGAAAAAGAGAGAAGCAATTTTTTTATTTAGTTTTTCATGTGATTTTCGTTCCTCTGATACTTTGTTGTATACGTGGTGCTGGGGTTTGAACTCATGTACTTGCACATGCCAGGCAAGTGCTGTAACCACCAAGCCACTGCTCCAGCCCCTGTGAACTTTTTTTTTTAAAGAAAGAGGGACACTGAGAGAGAAAGAGGGAATAAATTTTATTTAGCTTTTCACGTGGCTTTTGTTGCTCTGACACTTCGTTGTGTATGAGGTGCTGGGGTTTGAACCTGGATCCTCATGCATGTCAGGCAAGAACTGTAACTGTTGAGCCACCACTCCAGCCCTCTACCTGTGGTTTTGATTTTTTTTTTAGAGAGGACAGTGTGTGTGTGAGTGTGTGTGTGTGTGTGTGTGTGAGAGAGAGAGAGAGAGAGAGAGAAAGACAGACAGACAGACAGAGAGAATCAATTTTTATTGAGTTTTTCACATGGCTTTTGTTGCTCCAACACTTATTCGCATACATGGGTGCTGGGGTTTGAACCTGTGTACTCACACATGCCAGGCAAGTGCATTAACCACCAAACCACTGCTCCAGTCCCCCTGTAGTTTTGATTTTTAAAAGAACGGAAGAACTGGAATGAAAGGGCAACTGAAAAACCCTGCTTTGAGGTCTGCCTTTCAGAGAGGAATTACCTTTTTGCTCGATCCTTCCATATACTAATCCTGTGTTACACAGGATAAAATGTGACCACAAGGCACTAGCCTTGTGGGAATGCAGCCATGCTTGGTCCTAGGCAAAAGCTTTAGATACCAAAGTGCTTTGGTTCAACCCAAATGCAGCTTGTATATATGTCTGATGAGAGGAATCAAAAGTCCACCCATTTGGTGGAGTTGTAAAGTTTAAATCCCTGCAGGAGAGGCGAAGCTACTGCTTCAGACAGAACACCTGGCAACATTGTGGGCAAGTTCCTCAGAAGGACAGTCGGGACTAACTGTCTAGATGAGAAATGATGCATGCCCTCACAGAGACAGGAGGAGGGAGTGATGAATCCAAGACCATTTAGGTGTGATAATTGGCAAGATCGGATGAGCAACCATATTTTGGCAGGTGGATGGCTTAAGAAACAGAAAGAACCAAAGGTGACTCTAGGTTTTTGACTTGGGTATCTGGTTGGATGATGGACGCTGGACCAGGCAGACAACCCTAGGTGGGAACAGCATTGGGGCAACAACTGCAGAGTTGAGCTCTGACTCCCATTGACTCTAAGAGGTGCTATACAACAGTTACTTGGTTGTATCTACCTACAGGCTCAGAGGGAGACCCTCATACCTGTTCTTTCTGACTTTCTCCCCATGGATCAAATCCTGCTGCTTGGGAGTAGGACATGAATTCACATAGCAATTCTTCATAGTTACATATTCTGTCTCTTGCCTGATTTCTCATGTGGCCTCTCCCTGTGTATGCCAGATGCACCTAAGCGGACACTTTGTCTATCACTTCGTGGAGGCAGAGACACTGGATTCTCCCCCACTGTTCTTGCCATTAAAAATGGAGTATAAGCACAGGCTCACCTTTATCCTCGGTTTGGAGAGAAAATAGGCAGTGGCGTGAAGAACATCAGCAGCATGTGTAGAATTGTGGTAGGGATTAGAAGAATGATAGTTGGCTTCAATAATTTGTAACCACGATTTAAGTGTTGACTCTGAGCAGTTTAAGAATTCACAGGTTCCAAAGTGAGCAAATATTTTGAGACCAAGATAAATCAAAGGTCTACAGAGAAAAACATACACAAAATTTAAACAAAGCAAAGAAAACGGCAAAGTGTTCTAGTCTCAAACAGGTTCTGATCCAATAAGCAAATCCAAACCAGACTGCAGAGTGTGCAGGGCAGCCCAGGGGAGCTGCCTTGGCTGTGTTTCCTCTCTCTGCAGCAACTGAACAACCCTGGGAAACTTTTAGGTGCAGGGGCCCAGATTCATGGGTGGCAGCTGGCTGCTCACAACAGTCAACTTCTGGCCCAGGCTCCTTTGAGGGCTTCCCATTTGCTGGGGGGAAGTTGCCACCTGCCCTTCCTGGTTCAGATTTCTATATGTACTACTGGTTTTCTCAAAATAATCCTTTTTCCAAGCTACATTTACACCACTTTGAACCCTGTCCTCTCGTTTGGACTTGCTGGACCTACGTTATTAGCCAGATGTCCTGCTGAGAAGAAAATAGTTCCTGAGAACTGCATGTGAGTACTTTTCTCTTCTGTTTAGCTGTGGTAGGGCTTAGGAAAGTTGAAAGTATCAGGTGAACTCATTGTGAGCATAAGTAAAGCGGGGACTTCTTGGGGATAGTTCATCCATTCTGGGATAAGACCTGATGAGTCATCCACAGCCCACCACAGCATACCTTTCCTGAAACCCCTGCCAGCAGCCCTGGTGGCATTGGCCGCTTTCATGCATGCCAAACTCACCCCTTTGTTTAATACCTCTCATCCAGCAAGATACAAAGTGAAGCAAAATCCTGTTCCTGCTCTGCGATCATACCCAGATGAGGACAAGCAGGGTTCTGAGTGTCTTCATGCCTGTCACCAACATGGCAACCAAGAACTGAGGACAGTTCTTAAAAATGTGTATGTGTGTGTGTGTGTGTGTGTGTGTGTGTGTGTGTGTTCCTATCAATGTTGGTTCTAGCCTCTGAGGGGGGCCTTTTGCTGCTATGTTAATATATTATACTACAAAAGAAATCAGTATTCAATTTTACAGGGAAAACACTCCACTATTTGGAGACATGAAGTCTCTTGTTCAGTTTTGTGCTTTCTGCAAACCTACCATCTCCATGGTGGCCAGGTGGATGCTCCCTCCAGGGTCCAGTGACTCCTTCCCTCCTCAGCTTGTCTCCCTGATAGGGCTTGCCTCCGCACAGGATCCACACTTGTTGGCCAGCCTCCCCCACACAGGCCCCCGGAGCCCCACTCTCCATCTGCAGAGTTCCCCACACTCACCTATTCTGGGTGGAAGCCTCCAGCTCAAAAATATTAAAGTCCCAGTGTTCCACGTTTTCCAGGCCCCGAGCTATCCGCGATGGGATATCGTGAAGGGAGATGGGAGTGATTATACTATTTGTAACCTGTTGAAGGTCTGCAAAGTGATGTAATTTGGAGATCAAAATTAGTAGGTTGATAGCATTCGTCGTTTCTTAGGGAGGACAGAACTGGATCAGGGGTGGTTGCTTTGTTTCTGAGGCTTCGTGATACACCAAGAAACTTCTTACTGATGAAAAAAATTATTTTCATCCCTTAAACTTTGACTGCAGTATTATAGAAAGTAATCCAAAAAATTAAAAACAAAAAACTTACTTTTTGTTGAAAGAACATATTCATTCCCTGATAATCTTCGCAAACCATCCTGACAAAAATGAAGGAAACAAGAAAAAGAAAAGTCATGGCTGTTCTTTCCTCCACAGAAACTCCAGCTAGTCAGCCCTACAGGACAACTCAGGGAGGTAAGCTTAAGAGGAGCCTTGGAAACCAAATATTCCTGCCTCACTTGGTGGCTGCTCTGGTGTCTTAGGGACAACTCCCCTCTTCCCTTAGTCCTTCCCCACCATTTTCCTGCCACTCACCTCACCCTAAGGACACCAGATTCCTTTGGAATACTGGATCCTTTCTCACCTTCTAAGTGACCTCAGTTTTCCCCAATGTCCCTCCTAGGCTCCTCCCCACTGCTCCCAGAACAAGGGGCCTGGAGTGGGGCACCCACTCTGCTCCAGTCCATTATCATTCTAATCTAAGCTCCATGGTGCCTGTCCACCCCACTGCCATCATTCTCATTCCTGTTCTACAGGCTGGAGGAGCCTCTCCCAAACAGATGAGGCCACAGAGTCATTCTCCCTCCAGTATTATTGCCTAAAACCCTACCTTTATGAAATCAAGTAACTTCAGAAAGCAGGAATTAGGAGGGAGGTGAACTTTATTCCTAACCAAGAGAACAGGTGGCAGAAAGGAATGGGATGAGCTGTGTTTCTGTGAGACTTCCACTCTAGACAGCTGGAAGGAGGTATCCAGGGCACCTAGGAATCTATGCACAAAGCCCCCTTCCAATGACCTTCTCCTAAGACCTTTCCTATGAAGTTATCCAAACTAATGTGGGATGCTTTGGAAAAACTGTGCCCCACCTGCTGGCCCCTTTTTAGACACACATACCAGGAGAAAGGCAGTCTTCCTGTACAGCAATTTGATATGCAACCTGTTTTCAGTATGTATTTTTCTGCCCCAGTTTTCTAAGACTTTAATAAAAAGTTTTATTTACATAAGTTACTCATTAAAGCCTCAGGAACCCTGGACACCCAGACCAGTAAACTGTCTAGAATATTGTCTGTTCTCTACTCCAAGCTGGGGTTCCCTGGCAGGTGAGCAGCAGGTGGGTGACAGCTGGGCCAGAGAAGAGAAGAACCAAGATATGGGGAAGTTTAGCCTTGATGAGCCACACACATGATGCCCTGTTTGCCTCTCCAGAGAACTTTGTTTAAACAAATACTCTCTGAGAAAACAGGCCCTTAGGTAGTAGCCTGTTCAAACAAACTTACAGACATTAAGCCCCCAACAAGGTCACTGGCATGAGGATCAGCATCCTTAGCACCGAACTGCGGTGAATACAATTCAGTGGTCCTCAGAATTTCCAGCACACGGTCCAAGGCTTCTGTCACAGGCATGGGACTATTTTCCTGGGCAGCATTGATGATGTTGATTACCTATGTGATGGAAAGAAAAGCCCTAAGTTTCACAGCCTTAGAACAACTGGAGAGCAATGGAGAGTCAATTGTGACAGTGCTTAACTATGCCACTACACGAACTTAAGACAAATTAGAATGTTCTTCTCACACACCCTCTCCAGCAACACACAATTCTCTAAGAACCATCTTATTATTGTAGGTCCCTATTTCTCATCAGGGTAACAATGCCCTGAGAGTACAAGGGCTTCTGCTCAGTGGAGACCGACCACTGTGTTTCACCTTGGTAATGGGTGCCTCGATCGTCATGGAATGTATCCGGGCCAGGGAGGAGTGTCGTCTCTGGTTGGTAACTGTAGAGGAAGGATCAGAATCAGGGTGTGCAGAGCCTTGGGCACCTGACAGCCCAGGGCTCTGTGACTTCCCTCCCTCCCCTGGCCCTGATGTGCTCAGCTGTGTAACAGGTGGGGAGACTAGAGCTGCAGGGCTGCGGAGCTTCCTTCCTATCCCGACAAGCCTGCACTCTGGCACAGCCCACTCTGCTTCCTGCAGTTTCTAGGCACTAGGATGAACATATGTCCCCATGGACTGAACTACTGATGTCACAGACCAGAGAGAAAACAGAGGAAACAATCTAGCAAACAGCCCCCTTTTTGTGTGTATAACAATAGGCTTTATAATTTTTCTGTAAAAGTGTTCTGGAAGACAATGCCGCACAGGATCTTTGTTTTATATATGGCAGAAGCATTAAATTCAACTTACCATTAACTGAAATAAATGAATTTTTGCTTAATTTTTTTTGAAGGTTCTTCTGGAGCCCTATACTGTTGGCTTAATCTAGGCTGCTTTGGTAAATACCTTAAATAAGGGAAGCCTTAAATTAAAAAATAACCCCTATTTTATCACTGTCATCAAGGGACCCGTTCTTACTTAAAAATATATTAATCCGGGTACACATGTCTATAACTCCCAAGACTCAGGAGGCTGAGGAAGGAGGATTGCAAGTCCCAGGCCAGTGTGTGGCAAAGCTCCATCTCAAAATTTTAAAAAACTTAAAAAAGGGTTAAGGAATGTAGTTCATGGTAAAGAATTGTTGGGTTCAATCCACAGTACCAAAATAAATAAATATAATAAATAAATAAATAATAAAAGCTACAAACTTATGAATATATTATTATATATAATATACATAAAAATATAAAAACTTATAAAATAGAATCATGTATTACCATAAAGGCAATAACAATATATTAATTCTTGAAAACTGTTGGGTAGATTTTAAGTGCTTTCACTACAAAAAAGGATGTGAAGTAATGTATATATTAATTAGATCTAGTCATTCTACAATGTACACACATTTTAAAACATCATAATACATATGCATAATACTTATTTGTCAACTAAAATTAGAAATTTTTATTTAAAAAATACAAAACATCAAATAATAGCATAAATGCAATAAAAAAAGAAATAAAAGGTATAAGCCCCAAAGAATCTACAAATGCCCTATTCTATTCTTAAAAGTAAATTAATCGATGCCACTGATCAAGACATACAAAAATCCATTGTATTTCTGTATACTAACAACAAATAACTGGAAAATGAAATTAAAAAATACCATTATAATAGCATCAAAGGCCATCGATATCCAGGAATAAATCTAATGAAATGTCTGCATGATTTCTACAATGAAAATGCTGAAAAGAAACAAAGAAGACCTAAATAAATGGGTATGCAGCATGTTCATACCTTCCAAGATTCACTACTGAGATTCCAATCTTTTCTAAAAATAATCTGAATGTTGAAAGCGCTCCCCCCAAAAAAAAGAAAAAAGGAAAAAAAATCCCAGCGTGTGTGTGTATGAGAATAATAAACTGATTCTAAGTATTATAGGCAAATGCAAAGGACCTAGAACAGCTAAGAGATTAAAGCACAGCTATACACAGTCTGATGTCAAGACTTACTATAAAGCTGCAGTGAAGACTGTGATATCAATGCAGGACCAGACAAATGGCAACAGAACAGCATCCAGAAACATCAAATATTCACAGTCACTTCATTCACAAGGATGGTGCTAGTGCAAAAGGTATTTTTTCAACATAGTGATGGATTTACACTGTGGTAGGAGAGGGAATTCATCCTTGATCCCTACTCTCAGCAGATTAAAAAAAAATCAGTTTGAAATGAATCAGACTTTAAGTGAAAGATAAAACAATAAACTTTCCTGAAGAAAACGTGAGAGATTATCAGCACTAGCCATAACAGAAAACACTCATAAAACAAACTTCATTGAGGACCTTTGTTCCCCAAAAGACATCTTTAGAGAGCAAAAGGGTGTGGTGGTGCATGCCTGTAACCCCAGAAGCTTGGAGGCTGAGGAAGGATTCCAAGTTTGCACAACCTCAAAAACTGAGGAAGGCGCTAAACAACTTAGTGAAACCCTGTCTCAAAATAAAAAATAAAAGGGGCTGAGGATGGGCTGGTGCCATGGCTCAGCAGTTGGAGCGCTTGCCTGGTATGTACGAGGACCCGGATTTGAACCCCAGCACCACATACACAACCAAGTGTTGAAGAAACAAAGGCCACATGGAAAAGTAAATAAAATTTATTCTCTCTCCCTAAAAAAAAAAAAAAGAAAAAGAAAAAAAAAAAGGCTCAGGATGTGGCTCAGTAGTTAAGCACCCTGGGTTCAATCCCTGCTACCCCTCCCCACAGAGAGACAGAGAGAGAGAGAGAGAGACAGACAGACAGACAGACAAAGGTAAAAAACAGACTAAGAAAATATATGTGGGATACATATATCCAATAGATGATCCATATCTACAGTACATACAATTCCCCACAAATCAACAAGAAAAAGAAATGCAATCATAAAATGGGTGGTAAAGGTCTTACTAGCATTTCACAAAAGAAGATATCCCAATCAACAGCCAATAAGTTTATGAGAAGGTACTCAACACTATCAAAAAGAAAATTAAAACTGAAACTACCAAAATGGCTAAAATTTCACATGCTGGCATTTTGATAGATTAATGATGAGAAAGCAACATGACAGAGAACTATGTACCTTCTACTCTTGGGTAGGAGATGAGCAGATATGTCCACCAAAAATATCTCATATAAAAACATGGCAGCATTACTGCTAATACTCTCAAAGTAGAAATGACACAAATGTTTATCCATGAGTGAATGGATCAACTAATGGTGTTATACTGAGCAATAAAGGGCAAGAACTACTGATAAATATGCCTAACAACCTAGGTAAATCTCAAAAACATTAAAATGAGTGAAAGAAGTCTGAGAGAAGAGAGTATGGATGGTATGACTGTAATTCCATGAAACGAAGGAAGAGGTCAAATTAATTTAGGATGTTAGCACTAGATCAGTAATTATCTCTATGTGGCAAAAGATATACATGATTGTGGATTTTCTGTATCTATTTTGGGTGGAGCTTACATGACTGTATCGAGTTGTTGAACTAAAATTTGATATCTGATTAAAAATTATTTTAAAGGGGGCTGGAGTGGTGGCTTGGCAGTTATGGAGCTTGCCCGGCATGCGGGAGTACACAGGTTCAAACCCCAGCACCCACATATACAACTAAGTGTTAGAGCAATGAAAGCCATGTGAAAAACTCAATAAAAATTAATCATCTGTCTCTCTCTCACACTGTCCTTCCCTCTTTAAAAAAATGATTTTAAAGACAACAAAAATAAATACAGAAATATACAAAGAAATCCAAAGGACCAACAAAAAAGTGATAGCGTGGTGACTGTACAGATGGCCTTAGCCCTACTCTGCACTGCCCCAGGACTGCAGAGAATCATGGGAATGTCATGATTACAGTCATATTGAAGGTGACGATGACAGCTAATGCTGCACCCCTCCCTTCCCTTCCCAGGCAACATACAATCATTTAATCCTCACACAGTCCTTGGACAGTGCTGTCATCCTTGTGATACAGAAACAGCAGTAAAAGCATAGAAGTCCCTTCTCAAGATGAAGCTGGGACTGAACCACAGTCACTTTGATGTCAAAGTCTACCCACCTCCCCAGAGCACCATACTGCTTCCAAGCTGGCACCACCCCAACCCTGCCCTCCAAGCATGAATGTAATCTGTAGGGACCTCCCAGTGCAAGCAAACTGTAGCACATTATCTGAGCCTCGCAACAAACCTGTGCGGGACATGAGGGCAGATACAATCCTAATTATGGCTCCTTCCCTAATCTCAAAGGAAGCAGGATTACCTACCTTTCTTCCTCATCCTAGGAAGAGATACCTGTCCTTGAGCACACACCCACCACAGGAATGAAGTAATTCAGACTTTGGGGTGGGTACCAGAAGATTTCAGAAATTACTATCTACCAAATTAATAAGTAAATTACAACTGTAATAGAATACATGTAATGTGGCCTTTGCATCACCTCTTTTAAAAACTCTCTATTCCCCTTGATGAGCAGAATCATAGCCTCTGGAACAGGA
Organism: Aplodontia rufa; assembly: GCA_004027875.1. NCBI lineage: Eukaryota > Metazoa > Chordata > Mammalia > Rodentia > Aplodontiidae > Aplodontia > Aplodontia rufa. The sequence continues at coordinate 74,482 of PVKS010003173.1, read as the reverse complement.
GTCCCCTGTTTCTTCCTTTACTAGCAAAGCAATAAAACTTTTCTCCTTTTTCTCAAAATAAAATAAAATAATAATAATAGTAATTCTAGCTATTGCCTTTTTTTAAAGAGAGGGACAGTGAGACAGAGAAAGAGAGACAATCAATTTTAGTTTTTCATGTGGCTTTTGTTGCTCCAACACTTGTGTATGTGGTGCTGGGGTATGAACTTGTGTCCTCTTGCATGCCAGGCAAACACTGCAATGGCTGAGCCACCACTCCAGCCCCATGATTTGTCTTTTGAATGAGTAACAACTCGTCCTGTGTCCTTCCCTATTCATCTTTGGGCCAAAGAATGTAAATAGATAGCAGTCATATTTGCCTCCTCACTCTCTATAAACAATTTTTCATTACAACAACAAAACAAAATAATTCATTCAGCTATGCATCTCTATGACCTTTTAAAAGTTATAGTTCATTTAGAACTTAAATAATGTTTGTTTAATCAGAATCTCTCACAATCTCCAAATTGAGTTCACCCTTCCCAAAAGGTAAGCTTCCTGTAAGTCACAAGGGAATCTTTGAGTTACCAAATGTCACTTATATAGAACAAGAAATAAAGGTCTTCTATTTACAGAATAAATAGTAAATGTTTCTTTTCTTTTTCCTCATTTCCTGACTCCATTAAAAACTCAGAATGGAGCCCACAGGTAGGTGTGTGGGGTGAGGACGGGTCCCCTCTTATGAAAGCCCCCACTATGAGGTGACCAAGCAATGAGACTAGGAGGGCTGGTTTGCCTGATCCTATTTTCTTCTCCCATCTTTGTCACTCACCTTCACTTCGAGAAGCAACAGATTTGATGTCCAATGAGCTTTTCCTCCTGTCTTTATGTTTGCCTGTCTGATTATCTGTGGAAACAATTAGATTATAAATCAGTTTTTCACAGAGATGCTGACAATATATCAGCAAAGGAAATCAAGCTGAAGTTTTTTAGAACCTCAAATTTAAGACCTAAAACACCATTTAAGTTGTCCCCCCAAATCAGCACAGTACAGAAGAATGAAGAACCTTATCTCGAGAGGGTAGACATTCTCAACATGCACCAATGTGGGTACTCATGAACAAGATAGAGTACCAGCTGGCAGAAATGGCCTTGGAGAAGTTCTATAACATTTCCATATCTTTGGATAAAATGATGGGGAAAGTTTGACCTCCATACATACTTGCCTTAAAGGAGAAAATAATCTTTTATTTTCTCTACAATATAAGTTCTAAAATATCCCTACAAGAATGTTTTTCTTTTTCCTTGGACAGCATGAAAATGCTGTTTGGGGTATGTCTGAAGACAGTTTCTCCTCCAACTCCCACCTCCCTTTTACTTTTAAGAGAGAGGGATGGAGGGAGGAAGACAGAGAGAAAATGAGTGAGAATCAGTATTATTTTTTCATCTGGCCTTTGTTTCTCTGACACTTAGGTGTGTATATGGTGCTGGGGTTTCAACTACATCCTCATGCATGCGAGGCAAGCACTACAACTGCTGGATCCCCTCCTGCCTCCTTTTTTGACAGACAAATTGCTCTTCTAGGCTCCAAATGGGATTGTGTTGGACTCCTCTCCAGCGCTGACTCCATGCCAATCCCAGACAAGGCAAGCTTGACCATCCTTCCTGCCCATCTTCTGTGTACATGCTGGGTACCCTCTATAGTACCAGAGGCTTCCCAGGCCATTCTTATATCTTCATTTCATGGAGCCCAGCTGCAGGAGTGCATATGGCCGTGCAGGAACTCTGGCTTGGCTTTCCTCATGCCTATAGAGGGGTTTCTGTGTCTTACCTGGCATTGTCACCTGGGCTCCTTCAATCCGCCTGCTCAGACAAGATCCCAGTGCAGGGCCTTAGTGCTCCCTTTGCACTAAGAAGTTTCTCACCTGCTCTTTGCTTCCCAACCTAACGTATGCTTGATTCTCTTCTCTGTGGGCACAGTGACTTGTCAACATCACCAATAACCTGTTTGTGGCTCACTCTGACTGCCCACAATTTTCTTAACCTGACCAGACCCAACTGATCCCCCACAGACACATCTGTTTGTGAAATCTACACTCTTCTGGTTTACCTTCTACCTCTGTTTCCTTCATATTTCCTTTTCTTCGCCCTCTGCTATTTCCAAAGGTTGTGGCCTTAGTCCTTCTCTTCTTAGTCAACACAACCACCTCCTGCTTTAACTAATTCCCACATATCCGTCTATCCCTGGCTCCTCTTTCTCTCTCTCCCTCTTTCTCTGAGTTCCAGACATATATCTTATGGACACCAGTCACCTCCATTTGAATGCTCTTCAAAGACTGCAAATGGACTCACTATCCAAAATGAACTTACCTTGAATCCCAGGTCAATGAATGGTATCTAACTTTTGTTTAAGGTAGAGACAAGTCATCTGTGACTTCTCACCTTCTCTCCCTCAATTGGTCAGCCAAATCCATGGATTCCAACTCCTAAATACCTTTCTCCACCCCTGCTCTGTCCCTATCCTAGCTCAGACACTTGTCATAGTAACAAATATCCTGCACAGATTCAACCTTGCCCCTTTTGGCCCGTTGTTTACAGGCAGCCCAGCAAGCCTGAGCTCAATGGCTCACCAATGTTTAGGATATGATTCAAACTCCTCAGTGTGGCACCCTGAGTCCCACGAGATCTGGAACTCCTCTCTGCAGCCATCATCTCACAAACTTTAGGACAAACTGTTTGGGAATGTACCTCTCTCCTGTCACTTGATCAACTCTGATCCTCTGTAAAGATGCAGTTCAGGCGCTATAAGCTGTGGGAAACCTTCCTAAACCACCCCAGTAGTGCAAAAAGATAGGCAGCTTTACAGTTGTCCTTGTCAACTATGAACAATCTGAGAGCAGGGACAGTCTTCCTCTAGGTGACCAGCACTGCACTGGCACACACTAACAGATGGTCAATAAATGTGTCTGCTTTGCCAAACACATGCATATTCTGTGCACAAATGAAAGTACTATAAAAGTCAACCACTGATGCTGTGACTCCCCTGCTTGAAATCCTCCAGCACCTCACAGATAAAGAATGGCTTCAAGGGCTGGAGCGGTGGCTCAGTGGTTATGGCGCTTGCCTGGCATGCATGAGAACGGGGGTTTGAACCCCAGCATCACGTACACAATGAAGTGTCAGAGCAACGAAGGCCACATAAAAAACTAAATAGAGTTGTTCCTCTTTAAAAAAAAAAAAAAAAGAAAGCTTCATGGAGGCTTGCCTCTCCTAGCGCTAGTCGCTAGTCGTACTTTACTGTGCACGTTGCATCAGCACAACTCCTTTGCCCATCTTTGGAGCAGTCTTGACATCTGCACCTCCTTTCTGTGATATGATACTGTACCCTCCCTCAATGCTATCTCCTTCAAAACGCACCTCCTCTCAACCACACGGTCAATGTGCCTCTCCTTTCTCCTGATGACTCGTGTCCACACAGCTGTCTACCAAGACTGGGCTGTGACCTCATCATTTGTTTCTCATTCTGCTCCCTTTTATCCACTCAAAAAATATTTACTGGGTACCTACCCTGTGTGAGGCCCAAGGCTGGTGCTACAGTTTGGATTTTGAATGTCCCCCAAAGGCCCATGCATTTAAATTAAAGGCTTGGTGCACTACTGGGAAGTGGTAGAAGTTTTAACAACTAGGGCCTACTGGGAGGACTTCAGGTCATTGGGGTTGTGCTCTGGAAGGAGACAGTGGATGGTGGCCCTTCTTCTCTTTTGCTCACTGGCCATGAGGAAGTGGTACACGGTAATGGATTCAATCAATCATGAATTGAAATGTCTAAACTCTAAGGAAAAATAACCCTTTTCTCTTCACAAGTTAATTATCTCAAATATTTTATTATAGCGAGAGAAAGCTAACAGCCAGCACTAGGGATGTGATGATGAATAAGGTGTAGTCCATGTCCTCAAAAGGGGTAGGAAGCAAGGGCAGATAAACCAAGAGTTAGAGTAATCATCCTACAAGCAGGAGGAGTCCACAGGGGAAATGGAGTGTCTCCTCTGCTAGCGGGGACAGAGAGAAGGTAGATGAGCTGCAGCCAAGAAGAAGAAGAAACTGCTTGTGCAGATGAAGCAGAATATGGCTGGAGAGAAGCAAAAAGCAGTGTGTATATCAGGGATGGGCAAGAGTGGAAAGAGGGGAGGCAAATTTAATTTCTACTGAGACATTTTAAAATTACTTTATGTAAATGCTAGATCCTCCTACTTCCAATGGCCCTGGTAGGATTGCTGCTCCCCTCTGAGTCCCTGTAGCATGTTGTAATGCTTCTTAAGCAATTTTCACCCTGTGGGTGGAGATGGGCCTTAACCTTGTCTCCCAAGTGGCTTTCAGAAGCTGAACACCAGGGGACAAACAAGGAAGCATGACTTTTGCATCCTACAGACCCCAGTTTCTAAAGGGCCACATACTTATCGAGTGCCCAACAAATCCAGATTCACCTGATGTGCCTGGCCTGTCAGTGGAGAGAACACTGAAGAGACCTCCACAGCTAGGGCCTGGACCCAGCATCACCTGCAGCTTCACATCTCTGCTCTTGGTTTCCTATTCTGTAAAATGGGATCCTTAACCTGGTAAGTCCCATCATTGCAAGTGTGGGACATGTATCAAAACTTAAACTGAACAATAAATACAACACTTGAAAACTTTTGAAATAAATATTGTTCTTAGAGGGTTTTTTTTAATAAAAAAGATAGGTAAATGATTAGAGCATTTGAAAAAATATGAAAAATATATAAAAAATATATGAGGGGCTGGAGTGGTGGCTTGGAGTTGAGGCACTTGCCTGGCATGTGCAAGAACCTGGGTTCAAATACCAGCATCACACACACAACTAAGTGTCAGAGAAACAAAGCCCATACAAAAAGGTAAATAAAATTGATTCTCTCTCTCAATCCGTCTCTCTCTTAAAAAAAAAGAATATATGGGTTCTAGATTATTATTTCCAACCTATTTCAATGCACTTATGTCAACTTCATTGAAATATTTGTAGAACTAAAAATTTGGGACTTATTAGGTTATACTCTGCCCAACTTTTCAGTACTGAAATATTTGCACCCTGTTTTTGGCCCCCTAGGTATAAATCCAGGGAACCCTGCAGAAGTAGTGGTGGGTTGGAGGGATAGGAGAGATGGTGGCCAGCCAATACCCATCACATGCAGCAGCTTCCTCCTAACTGCATTAACCGTGGAGCCTGGAACTAGGAGCTCCAGTATGGAAAGGGGAGAGCTGAGGTCCCTAAGTAACTGCGCCAAGACTTCAGAAGATTGCTTGAGTACTTGCTTGGGCACTCTCCACAGTACCGGCACCTGTGGAGTGTAGCTCTGTACAAGGACTACCTGTGGACTGCCAGGTGCACAGCCTCTGCCACCACCACATGCTCTCTAGCCTCTCTGCAGCACTGATGGAAACTGACTACCTGCTCTTCCTGAGCAGGCTCACTTTCCCCAGATGCAGGATGAGTTTCCAAGTCTCTTTAGTGATCTGTGGGGACTACAGCAACAATGGTCAAGACCTCTAAGGCATGGGTCCCACTCCATGCCACTTGAGCCAGAGCTTGCCATGTGACTAGCAGGGCTTACACATCTCCTCATGCCCTGCTTTGCTCTTCTCCACAGAACTTAGTACCACCTGACATGATGCTTGCTCACTGTGGATCTCACTCCCCACTGAGAATGCAAGTTCCTCCTTAAATGTCTATTGTTGCCAAGGTGACATTCTTAGCACTCAGTCTTCCTGCCTCACTTCCTCCCTTCAGGAGAGCTGGCCCATAGCCCAGAGTTTTTGCCTATCACCAAAATGCCTCCACACATCTCCACTGGAATGTTCCAGGGCATCTTTAGATGTCATAAGTTCAAACCTAAACCTACTATCCTCTCCCAGTACAAACCTGCTCTTTCCCATGACCTCGTCTTGTTTTCACTTATCATTTTAACCAGTGTTATTCAGGGGTCAAGATGGAAGTCTCATGGTCACCCTTAAGTCGTCTCTCTCCCTCACAGTATGCCAGTTCCTGAGAACCCCAAGGAGCTCCTCAACCCAGTCTCTCCACTGCTGTTTGCCTTTGGTCTCCACACCGTCTCACTTTCTAAACTCTGACCCCTTTTACCTAGCTGTATATGAAGACCTGGGCTTCTCCAAACTGGCTTGTTTCCTCACCTGTCTCGATGCCTTTGTGCGTGCAGCTCTTCCCACTCTTGTCCTCTGGCTGACCCCACTTCTCTTCCAGATATGTGCTGGGACCATGACCATTGCTGGGAGCACCCCACTTCCCCCTAGTGTGTTACTGCAAGCCACAGTGTATTCAGATCATTTCCATATGCCATGAGGCACTGAACTTCGTGTTCATTTCTGTCCCCCAGAAGCCAGGTGGGGGCCTGACCCAGAAAAAGTCCAGGTTTAGATAATGGACCATTGTCACTAGACCATCAATGAGACATACTCTTATGTGCACACAGGCCAGGGAAAGGCAGGTGTTCTAAGGCTTTATTACTTCTCTGGACACTAAGACTGAGGCTTCTTTCCCATGTCTGGGGGGGGGGGTTCTAAGGCTTGCACTACAGAAGGGAGGAGCTGGAGTTCCCTTGCTCTACACCTAGGCAATGATGGAGGAGCAAGTGGCCCCAGCCAGTCAAATGAGTACTTTCTCCCCAACCTGCACTGGAGTGAGGAAAGCAAGGCAGTGGAGAAGCCATCTGCCATGGTTGTAGCAGCAACACCTGTCCCAGACCTCAGCAGAACCAGCGGTGCCCAGCCATGTTGCTCCTATGGCATGCCTAGGACAGTGGGGATAGTTGCCCAGTTTCTCTTGGTTCCTGCCCCCTTTCCAAAACTGCTTAAATCTTCCTGCCTAATCTGAAGGCTGCCCTACTTCCTTCCAATAAAATCCATTCCAGTTTAAGAATTAATTTCTGTTGTGTATAAACGAAGACCTTGGCTCATCCATAAGAGCTCCACGCACCCAGCCAAGGCCAGACAACCAGCTGGGACCCTTGAACGTTAAGACTGGTTATGCTGCCAAGGGAGACACAGATAGCTCAACTGGGTGATGGACAGGATTCCTAAGTGAGCACTGCTCAAGTTAAATGATCAAATGACACAACAGAGCAGCACTGTTTGGTGGTTCTTCCCTGGCCTAATGTTTCCTGTGACAGTGTCAATGACTCTGCCTTCCAGTACCAGCTCTGTCACTTCCTGGCTGCCTAACTCTGGGCTGTCACTTTGCTGAGCCTCATTTTCTTCTTATGTAATAAAGGCGTATTAGTAACAGTTATGCCCACTTCACATGGCTTTCTGAAGAATTAAAACAAAAACAAAGGAAGAAAGAAAACATTGAGAAACACCCTGTAAGCTTGCAGTATAGGATTCTTGCCAAATGGGACATCTGTTGCTTCTACTGTAACTCCTCCATCCCTGCAATTTGGCTCCTGCACTTACTGCACTTGTACCGGTCACACAAAATCTCTGCATTGTGTAGGTCTGTGCTCCCCACCCTCCATGCCATCCAGCCCTGGTCACTCTTTTTTTTTTTTTTTAACAGAGAGAAGGACAGTGAGAGAGAGAAAGAGAGAAACAGAGGGAATCAATTTTTATTGAGTTTTTCACATGGCTTTCATTGCTCTGACACTTAGTTATGTACATGGGTGCTGGTTTGAACCCGTGTCCTTGCGCATGCCGGGTAAGTGCTATAACCGCCCAGCCACCACTCCAGCCCACCCTGCACACTTCCCTCCTTTACCCCTCTGGGCTTGGCTTCCTCCTTCTCTGAGGCAGGTAGTTTCCAGGATGCTGCCTCAACCCTCTGCTCCTTTTCCTGCCATTCTCTTTCACCGTAACCTCTAAATTTCCACTCCTCGTTATCATCCCTGGGCTCCATCTCATCTGTTCTGCAACTATGTTTCCTGCTAATGCTTTGTTGGTCTGAAACATCAGCACCTCTAGACCTCACCTCTTTGTAGAGCACAGGAGCCAGTGCCCAGCAGTGAATAAACACACCCACCTGCTGCCACTCACAGGTCACCACACCCTAAGTCTCCAGGCTGCACCAGGTCTTCTCAGGGGCTCCCTGGTTCCACACCATCCTCACACATGGTCACTCCTCTCTCTTCCTATTGCCATCCCCTCATTATTCCTTACCAATGCTTTCTGTCCTTTCAACCACAGTCATTCCGTCCCTCCTCCTGTGTGAACTGTTATAGATATAATCTAAGAGCTTTCTGGAGCTCTGGTGTCTTCTGAGTATGCCCCTGCTTGAAGATCCTCAGACTCCTGCCCAGAGACGAAAAGCTAACTTCCTACCTAGTATGTAAGGATAACTGATCCAAACTCCTTTTCTCCCATGGCTCCTTTATATTAGTCTACATTTAGTGCCTGCACTTTCTAGAATGTGCCCTGTACTTTTCCTCTTCTGTGCCTGTGTTTATTGCTGGAATGCTTCTCCTTCCACTCCTATTCTTATTCAAATTTGCCTCTCCCATGGTCTCCACTGGCCCCTTCCATCCCTGCTAATCACTTCTTCTCTCTTGCCTGTATCTCTTCTTTTCAGATTAAAGTCCTGGTGACTTTTGGAGTGCATATAAGAACTGTATCTGCATGTGCTTCAGAGCTCTGGAATCAGCCATTCTGGATTTAAGATCCACCTCTGTCACATTCTACATGAATACCCTTGGACAAATCATTTAGCCTGTCAGTTTTCTTACCTGTGAAAAGGGAACTTCATCTACCAACTGCCGACCTCCTTGGGTTATTCCAAGGCCTCAGTTAAATAAACTATATGTAAAGCACTTAGCACAGCATCTTGGAACAGTAAGTGCTCGGAAAAGCACACAATAAACTCTCCTAGAATCTGAATAAACTGTTGTGGTGCTACAGAAAGCATATCACCAACACCAGGATGGGATGGAAAGTGGTCTTCTCCCTGGGGACTCTGACAGATTAGCTGTAACCAAAACACAGTGCCAGGGTGTGGCAGGGTGGTACAGTGTCCACACAGACACCTGATGGAGCACCACTGACCCTCAGTCCCTCCCCCTCATCTGTGAGGCCAGATCTGGAAGGGGCTTGCTGATTCCATGGTCTGCAGGTCAGAAAGAAGCAGCTGTAGTAACACAGATGAGTACATGGTGTCCAGGTATGTGTGGAAGACAGGAGATGAGGCAAGTCTCAAGGGCCCAGTGACCTCTCTGTGGGCCAGCAAGGACCATGTCAGAGCAAGATGATATCACTGCTAAAGTTCTGGGGGTGACCAGGTTTATAATATCAGACTTCACTCAATACATCTTTATATGAGTCCTGTGTTTGAGTTGACCAGCTCTCTCCCTGCAGGCTGAGAACAACCCCTGGAACCTGTCAGAATACCCACCAGTGCTCAGGTCCTTGGACTCCTAACCCACCACGGGGATGCCACGTTGCTAGGAAAACAGGATCCCATCACTGTACCCACAGGCTCATCAAGGGAAGTTTACTTTTCTCCAAAAATTCAATAAACCCTAAGAAAGAATATAGAGTGCCATACCTGTATGAGTGTCAGTCTGAACACATTCAGGTATTTTCTCAGCCTAAAAAGGAATTTTAAATGCCATTAGTTGTGACTGCCTGGAATCTTGCTGGGCTGAGCCTGGGATGCCCGGGCACTCCTTACATACCTTATTGTTTCCACTGCACACTCTGATAATAGACACATAGTGTCTAATTTTTCTGCAAGTACAAAACAAGGAGTTATTTCTCTCCTGACATTAATTTGATGGACATGCAGTTAATTTTTCATTATAAAAAGAGGTCCTCCCTTTCACAACACTCACAATGCTCTGAGCTTTCCTTTTCTTTTCTTTTCTTTTTTTTTTTTTTTTTTGTGACCAAGGCCACTAATAAATGAATGCATTTACAAACATCTTCTGGTGTCTATGGAGAAGTGACTTCTGGAAAACAACAAAGCTCTTCTCCAGTAATCACAACAGACAATAAAAAAATGTTCATTTAAAAAATGCATTACATGCTGGCCAGGAGCCTTCAGTTTCCTAACATGCTGTCTATCTCACGACCCTTTATATTGATACCCTTCATCAAGTTCTGACAAACAATCTGCTCATAGTCACTCATGGAAACAGCCAGAGGCGACACAGCGGACGAGGTTCCCGCTGACCTTGGTTAACCAGATGTCTAAAACAAAGCAATGAGGGCTTAACTCAGAAGCTGCTGACTCTTCCCCATTTATTTATTGTTCCTTCAGATTTTCACTTTTTTCCCCCTTGATAATCAAATCCTTATCCACTTATAATAAAAAAATTTTGGAAAGGACATAAAAGGGCAAAGATTCAGAACAGAGAGCCCACACAGATCCATCTCCCTGAGGCAGTCACCAACTGGCAGCACCGCCTGGTGACAAAGCACATGAGCTATGGAGTCAGTGTTGAGGGCTGCGCCTGGCGCCACCACACACTGCAGCCCATACCAGGGCCAGAAACTGGACCTTTCCTAAGCCTTAGTTTCTTCACCTGTAAAATGGAAATAGTTGTGGTAGCAGCCTCACAGGGCTTCAGTGAGGATGAAGTTACGCGTCTATCAGGCACAGGGAGCCTGGTGGGGCAAGGAGCTTGGAGAGCGGTGGCAGTTCCTCAGTTGCCAGAACTGTGCTTCCCCTGTTCGCTTCCTTTTCCTGTCTAAGACTGATCAAGCACTGTCTGATTTCACTTTTTGCTTTTTGGGTTTAGCATGCTATCATACACTTTCCCCATACAATCTAGTGTTCTATGACCATCATTTTTAGTGGTCACATATCTTCTGATGGGTGTACCACAGTTTATATTAATAATTTTCCACTTTTCATAATTCAATTAGGTTCTAACATGAACCACCTGAATTTTGTTGGTTCCAATATACAGTGATTTCCAATTTATAGTCACAACTGTTCTACATAAGCATTTCTGTAACTGAGAGCATTTAGAATATTTTTATCTAACATGATAGGCCTTTGCAGAAATAGTGCATTGGCTATAAGCAAATTAGTTAAAAAATCTGTTAAATACAGGAAGTCTACCAGTCAGCATTCTTATCAGACAGCTTTGAAAACTGACATTCTAGCCAGGTGTGGTACTACACGTCCATAATCCCAGCTACCAGGAGGAGGCTGAGGTGAGTTCCAGGTTAGCCTTAGTGAGACCATCTTAAAATAAAAAATAAAATAATGCTGGGGATGTAGCTCAGTGGTAGAGTACCCCTGGGGTTCAATCCCTGGTACCGAAAAATACTAAAAACAAAAAAATCCAACAACTACAAACAAAAACAGAACACCAAACAAAAACAGAACATCTGACATTATGCTTTAAATATAAATACTTTAGTGTCTTGTGCATCCCTGACTGTCCCAAGTCTGTTGGCCCTGGACTGCAGGTGGAAGTTCAGATTGCAACTGTGAGAAAGTCATGAAGGAAATGCTACCTGCAAGGCCCTTCTCGTGTTCCCTGGTCACATTACAAGGCTTTTAACTTCTGCAAGCAGTTCTGAACTTAAGTATTCAAAGCAAATTTTGCAGTAACCCAATACATTTTGGAATGCTAATCAAAGGACTTTTTTCTTCCCACTTACCCTCCCTGTCCAATGACAGGTATTATCTTCACATTTTGTTGTATATTATCTCCATTTTTCTTTTTGGCATAGTGGGTTCCTTGCCACTCCTATAAATGGAATGTAAACATCATTACACTTCACGTTCAAAATGTAAGCCCAAGAACATTTTTCACTTCAGTTTTGATTCAATTAGGATAAAAAATGATCCCAAGTCCAAACCCAATTTCAAGTAATTTAACAATTCTTCCTTAACCTCCAAAGACCACCTCCTCTTACATTGCTGACAAAAGTAACAACTTAACCTAAGAGGACCTATGCTTTTAGCGGTCATCTGCCGGCAAGAGGGGTCATGGGCCCACAAATAAAGAGCACTCTCCCTTCACTTATTCAGCATCTAAAATGTGCCGGCTGTTTCAGACACTGTGGTAGATGCTGGCATAGAGCAAAACAAGAATTCTTGCTTTAGAGAACTCATTTTCCAGTGTTGGAAGTAGACAGAAGGACTCATTACACATTTTCAAGAGTCCCCATAGTTTTTTTTAAAGACAGAATCAATTTTATTTATTTTTTCATCTGGTTGATTCTCTCTTTGCCCACACACTCTCTCCCCCTTCTCCCCCCCCCCCGCCCTTTTTTTAAGAGAGGGACAGTGAGAGAAAGAATCAATTCTATTTAGTTCTTTTCCTCCTATGGCTTTCATTGCTCTCGGACTTGGTTGTGTACATGGTGCTGGGGTTCAAATGGGCATCCTCATACATGACAGGCAAGTGCTGTAACTGCTGAGCCACTGCTCCCCTCTCTCTTTGGGAAAAAAAGAGATAATTCTCAGCAAGGCATGGTGGATCATGCCTGTAATCCCAGATGCTCAGGAGTCTGAGGAAAGAGGGTCATGAGTTCAAGGCCAGCCTGAGCAGCTTACTGGGCCCCTGTCTCAAAATAAAGATGACTGGGACGTAGCTCAGTAGCAAAGTACCCTAGGTTCAATCTGCAATACCAAAAAAAAAAAAAAAAAAAAAAAAAAAAAAAAAAAAAAAAGAAAAAGAAAGAAAGAGAGAGAGAGGTGTTCTTCTCATGCCATATTATCCATCCATTTAAAGTATAAAGTTCAGTGGGCTTAATATATTCATATGCACGAATTTATGCAACTATCACCATAATCAGTTTCCCATACCTTCAACAGAGAACTTAAAAAATAAGCCTTAGATCTGTCTGCTATTAAGGTAGACATGTGGACAGGCCGTGGATATGGCAGATGGCCTGCTTGTTCCTGCCTGGTAATGTTAGACTTTAACACAGGCCTCTTTGTGTGCTAAGCTGCCCTCAGAACTTTACTGAGTAAGACCCAATCTATCTTCCTCTCGCGAGAGATAAAGAGCTGGAGTCTCCAGCTACTTACAATGCAAGTCCATTTTTTATAATTGATTGTTTTCAGAAATTGTGTCAGATAATATCAGTTTTCAGCCTCAGCTACTATCAGAGTACCCTAGGGTTTGGTTTTTTTCTTTTGTTTTGATTTTTTAATCCACTTTCCTGTGGCCATCTGAGGATGAGATCTGACCGTTGGCATGTGTTCAGGTTGCCATGCCCCAGGCAAAGATTTCAGAATTGACCTTGTGTAAGGGCTGAACAGGAGACTTCAGCTAAGTCACCAAGGGCCAGGCCTAAGTTCCCTCTTCTATTATAGTGGTGGGTGTTCTGAGGAAGTGCTGCCTAACTGACAACCCTTACCAGGAACTATGTGCCAATATCTACCATCAGAAGATCAATTATTAGAAAGAGCAAGTTATCCACCTATCACAAAGATGGAAACAATTATTTTAAATGTCAATTCAAGCTATTTTGGTTAAAGGCTTCCTTGGCCTTGGTTCCTCGTCTGCAAAACCGAGGTAATAGGGACACTACCTATACTTCCTGGGAAAAGACTGAGTACTGAGCACATGCAATACTCAGGAAACATGCATCCTTCCTTCCCTCTGTTGTATGAAAAGTGACAAAGATATTGACTCCTACTTACCTTGCCTATCCTGATGCATGAATTTATAGTATCAAGCAAATCAGCTTTTTTTTCATTTATAGGCACTTCTGCTAACTCTTTTCCTATTAATTCACCTGACTGATAGCCCATTGTTGTTTCAAATGCAGGATTTGCATACTGGGGAGAGAAAAAGAAAAAAACATCAAATGAATGAAAAGACATTTTGAAAAGAGGACAATCAAGGGTCTTCTACCTAGGCATTCTATTTTTTCCCCAGAAAGTTCAGAAGCTAGAGCCACAAGAGTAGAACCCCAGAAGAATTCTGTAGCCTGGAGAACAGTGCTATCTGGCTGCACTCTGTGCTGTCCACATCAGCCTCAGCCATGGAAGGCAGCTGCTCCAGGACAACCCAGGGGCGGCTTATACTGTGCACAGTGGAATAAAGTACCAGGTAGGCTAGGATGTGAAACATCACCCTCTACTTCCCTCCACACACTGCTGGGCTTCTGCAAGTCACTTCACCATGCCATCTACATCTGCTCACGTGGATAATGGGAATGAAATGCTGATCTTGCTTCTCTCATATGATTCAAGTTAAGAATGTATGTGGGGGCTGGAGCAGTGGCTCAGCAGTTCTGGTGCTTGCCTGGCATGAGTGAGTACATGGGTTCGAACCCCAGCATCACGTACACAACAAAGTGTCAGAGCAATGAAGGTCACATGAAAGACTGAATAAAATTCTCTCTTTCTCTCTCTCACTGTCCCTCTCTCTTTAAAAAAAAGAAGACGAATATGTGTGGAAAGCAGATTGCAAACTAGGAAGTGCTTACAAATATAAGGTGTATGGTTTAAGTTTCAAACACAACTACATGATGAGGAAAAACATGGGAAAGCTGTGTGTGTACTGATGATGACACAGTTTATCAAGATCTCTCTTCCTTGCTAGACACAATAAATAGTAAGCACTTCATACACATTAACTCATTTAGTCCTCAAAACCAAATTGGGTGGCTGCTATTATTCATATACTCCTCGGCACAAAGGAAGCAGATTCGACCAGATTAAGTTGCTCAGTCCAGACTGATGGGAGCCAAAGCCTCTCCTCTAAACCGCTGGCCTATTTTGCCCCACAGGATACCAACCCCCAAGTGTCAGCACGAACAACAGTCACAAGTTAGATTGAAGTAAGGGACTATGGTGCCCAGAAACAAAATCAAAGTAGAGCTAATTCTCAGACAAAAGGAATGTTCTGTGCCACAATTCCCCTTCTTGCTATTATTCCAAAGCACATGCCACATTATCTTAAGTGATTAGACAAACCCACTGTGCTAATAATGTGTAGTTTATTCTGTAATTACTAAGCCTCTTATTTTTGGTATTTTAAATTCTTTCTAGTAAGTTTCTACAAATATAAACTAACTTCAAAAACAGCGAGAAAAGTTTAACAGTGAGGAAGGCTTGCCAACCTAAGATCAGGGAACTGCCCCTACTATAGTAGTCCTTCCCTCCCAAGCAATAATCCTCTTGAATAAATGTTTCTCCTTGCTGGGTCTGGTGGTGCACGCCTGTAATCCCAGCAACTTGGGAGGCTGACGCAGAAGAATTGCAAGTTTGAGACCAGCCTCAGCAACTTAGCAAGACCTTCTCTCAAAATAAAAATAAAAAGGGCTGGGGATGTGGCTCAATGATGAGTGCCCCTGGGTTCCATCTCCAATACTGGAGGGGGAAAAAAAAATCTCATCTTTGCTAAACACACACACACACACACACACACACACACACACACGCACATGCGCGCACACGTGCATTCCTATGAATGCAAATGTGGTATTTCTACAGACATTTTCTAGAACCATAAATAAGTATCTTTTCTTATCTAGAAAGCTTATTTTAAATTAAATATTCATTTTGTTCTTAGAATCGTTTAAGAGAAATCTGAAATTCTGAAAAGAAAAAAAAATCAAATTGGAGGGGTTCGTCTATAAAGAAGAAAGAAAAAAAATTCAAAAGGATAAACTTCCAAAATAACAAACCTGTATAATGTGGTCTTCACCTGTAATTTCAACTGCTTCTTGACTTTTCTCTAATGCAGTGAATATTGAGTTACAAGCCCTTTATGGATAGAAACAAAATGACAGATTAATGTAAGTACTACCAAATCTAATAAGCACTTTGGCTTACCACTGAAGACACTGTTGTCTTTTTTCCCAGTGTGAAGGGGCAGTGGACCTGGACAGTCACAAACGAGGGTCAGATCACAGCTCTTCAGTGGCTGTGGGACCTGGGCAAGTGACTGAACTCCCTAAAGTGTCCCTTTCTCAATTCCAAAAGAGTCCCCATCAGGACACCAAAGCAAAAAACATGCCATGTAGAGTCTGACAGAGGAAAGACAGTCAACCATTTGTAGCTATTATGAAACTATTTTAAACAAATTATTTTCACAAAATTAGGGACATCCGGAACAAGTATCTTTGTTCTCTGCTTTCTTCACTTTGGTTTATCGTGTGAGCACTTTCTACTTTCCAAGTAATAAATGATTATTGAAACAAAAATTTAAAAACAACAAATAAAAATAAGTAAGATAACATATCACTCCACCAGAATAACCAAAATAACAAGTGCTATAAGGAATCCTCATAAACTGCTGGTGGGAATATAAAATGGTGCCATCCCATTTTTAGCAAAGTCTGGAAGTTATTTAAATGGCTAAACTACCATGTGATTCAGTTATTTTACTCCTAAGTGTATACACAACAGAAACGAAAATATATGTTCACATGTGTACACACAAAGTTTATTCAGGGCAATAATGTTCATAACAGTTAAGAAGTATGAACAGGGAGCGGGAGCAGTGGCTCAGCGGTTACGGCGCTTGCCTGGCACACTCAAGTATTTGAATTCAAATCCTAGCACTACATACGCAGTGAAGCTTTGGAGCAATAGCCACAAGAAAAACTAAATAAAATTGATTCTCTCTTTCTCCCTCTATCTCTCTCACTGTCCCTCTCTTTAAAAAAAAAAAAAAGAAAGAAAGAAAAGAAGAAGTATGAACAGGGCTAGAGAGGTGGCTCAGTGGTTGGAGTGCTTGCCTGATGTATGCAAAGATGTAAGTTTCAACTCCAGCACCTCATACACAACTAAGTGTTGGAGAAACCATAACCTGATGAAAAAAAATTGATTCTTTCTCTCTCTTTCTCTTTTTTTTTTTTAAGAGAGAGGGACTATGAGAGAGAGAGAGAGAAAGAGATAATCAATTTTATTTAGTTTTTCATATGGCTTTCGTTGCTCCAACACTTTGCTGTGTACATGGTGCTGGGGTTCAAACCCATATCCTCACGTATGCCAGGAAAGCGCCATAACCACTGAGCCAGTCCACCCCCCTCTCTTAAAAGAAAAAAAAAAGTGTGAACAGTCCAAATGTCCATCACTGAAGAATGGATAAACAAAATGTGGTACATCCATGTCATGGAATATTATGCAGATACAAAATGAGATTAAGTTCTGATAGATACCATGATATGGATGAACCTTGAAATAATTAATTTTAAGTAAAAGAAGCCAGAACCATATATTATATGATTCCATTTATATGAAATGTTTAGAATAGGCACATCTACAGATTAGAAGATTAGTGACCTAGGGTTAGAATTAATTAAATAAAATGTTCTAAAACTGTGGTGATTGGTGATAGGTGCACAACTCTGTGAATATAACAAAAGCTATTAAATCATGCAATTTAAATAGGTGTACTATATGTTATGTGAATTACCACAATAAAGCTGTTTATAAATAAAAAAAATCAAAACATCTGAAATTAATACCTAGACATATCAACTGGTATTCTAGGCATTTTCTCATTTGGATACATATATGTTTATTCATAAAAAAAGATCATACTCTATAGTTTTATAATCTCCTTTTTTCACCAAACACAACATTAATATCTTTTCATATCAATAACTACAGTTCTTCGTCCTTTTTTTTTTTTTTTTTTTTTTTAGTAGTGGGCATAGAACCAAGGCCTCACACAAGTTAGGCAAGCGCTCTACCACTGATCCATATCCCCAGCCCTTTTTATTTTGAGACAGGGTCTTTCTAAGTTGCAGAGGCTGGGCTCAAACTTGTGATCCTCCAGTTTCAGACTCTTGACACTGGGATTACAGGTGTGTGACACTGTGCCTTGCTTATCACTTTAAAAACCATACAATAGTCTATTATACAGTTATACCATAATTTATTCAACAAATCCCCTATGATCAGACATATATGCTGCTTCCAGAGTTCTTTTCTTATATAAGAAGTCTCCCAGGGCTGGAGTGGTGACTCAGCGGTTACAGTGCTTGCCTGGCATTCACGAGTATGTGAGTTCGAACCCCAGCACCACGTATACAAAGAAGTCTCAGAGCAACAAAAGCCACATGAAAAACTAAACAAAAATTGTTTCTCTCTCTCTCACTGTCCCTCTTTCTTTAAAAAAAAAAAAGAAAGAAAGAAAGAAAGAAAAGAAAAGAAATCTCCCAAAGAATGATTAGGAGGTTCTCTTGCCTCAGATTGGGGGAAGAAGGGGGAAGTACCTGCTGAAATAATAAGTAGTAAATCGTAAATTTAAGATTAACAATGGATGGGCATAGTGGTGCCTATCTGTAATCCCAGCTGCTCAGGAGGCTGAGGCAAGAGGACCTCAAGTTTGAGGCTAGGCTGGGTAACTTGACCAGACCTTGTCTTAAAATAAAATAAAAAGGGCTAGGGATATAAGCTTAGTGGAAGCTAATGGCAGGAGCTAGGTTCAAACTCCAGTACTCAGAACAAAAACAATGTTTTATGTTATTTTTGGTATTACTAAACTCTCTTGTTAAATAAGATTAAACAGCTCTGACAATAAAAATTAGAATTTTAAAATGTAAAAATCAAAAGATAATATTAAATTATACCTCAAAAAAGCTGCCATCATCAAAGACAAAGGAATGTGGGGGAGGGGGTTCCACTGCCTGCCCCAGCAGCCCACCCCATGCTTCAGCTTCATGTCTGTCCCATTTATTATAGTATTTGGATTTTTTTCCTTTTTTTTCCTTCATCCCCTTCTTCCCTTGCAATCAAGATTATGAAACTTTGCTGTGAGCCCTGCCCTTCCTTCACTACTTCCTGTTCACCCTGGTGGTGTAAGGGTGAGGTGGGGTGGTGGGACCCTAAAATATGTATCATCCAACAGCCTAAGTCTCCTCCTTTATTATTAGGAAAACAAAACAACAACAACAACAACAAAAAATGTCATCAGGAACATGAACAGCATTGTCAGATGAATTAGTTGAAGTGTTGTTTTTTGGTACTGTGTCCTCAAATTTAATGTGTATTGTATATATATGACTGCAGAAAATGTGATCACAACCTAAAGGATTATCTTTGCCATTTGCTACTTATAAGATCTTGGATGTAAGTCAGTTAACCTACTTGGTTTTCATTTTCTGCATTCTGATTGGATAAAATAAGCTCTAACATCACCTAATGCTCCAAATATAATTCCACCCTCCTTTGAGACAGGATGATTGCCTAAGGTACCAAAATGTGCTATGTCAGGCTGCAGATGGCTCAGCAGGGAGACAGTTCATAGGCGCAAGGGCACAGGTATACCTCAAACTGCCTTGCAAACTCTAGCAACTAAAGGAGCTCTTCTTGCTGGGTGCAGTTGTACACACTGTAATCCCAGAGGCTTGGGAGGCTAAGGTAGGAGGATTGTAAGTTCAAGCCAGCCTCAGCAATTTAGCAAGGCCCTAAGCAACTTAGGGAGATCTTGCCTCAAAATAAAAAATTTTAAAAGGCTGGGTATATAGCTTGGTGTTAAAGTGCCCCTGGGTTTAATCCCCAATACCAAAAAATAAATAAAGGGGCCCTTCTCAATGCCACACCAGCCTCTACACACTGCTGCTCAGCAGCACTTCTCTGCTACCTCCCACCATGCCTGCTAGCCATTCACATTACTTCTCTATAAAGTACTTTTCTTCCCATTAGTAGGGAGCCCTGTACTGATCCCTACTAATCTTAATATTCCAATTATGATCCCTGTTTTCTCTCCCTTGGGTATAAATAAACAGGATGAGGGGCTGGAGTGGTGGCTCAGCAGTTATGGCGGGTGTTTGCCTGGCATGCGCAAGTATGCGGGTTCAAACCCCAGCACCATGTACACAACAAAGTTTCTGAGCAACAAAGCCACATCTGTCTTTCTCTCTCACTGTCACTCTCTAAAAAATAAATAAATAAATAAATAAACAGGATGATCCAATTCTCCTTGATCCCTCGTAAAGGAAAAGTTAAACAGTAGGACACCCAAGAAAGAAACCTAGAATGAGATTTTCCTTCTGTCAAGCTGATATAATTTTAATAATTTTTCTGCTTTTCTTACTCTACAAGGAGCCAGGCTTCAACTCATTTCACTCAAAACAAAACCAAAAACAAAACAAACAAAACCCTGTTTATCAACAGCAAATTATAAGATGCCTATTGGAGAGAAGAAAGAAATGTCACCTACCAGAGGTAACAATGTCAATAGGCTGGGTGTATGTACATAGTTAAAATATTTTTTTCTAGAATAAAAGGCAGAAAATTTAGTATGTGCAGTTTTGCAGTAAATTTAGCTTTACCTTTCTTCATTTACTATTACTTTGGGGCCCCATGTTTAAATTTGAGTCTCCATTCACTGATATGACCCCCTTATTAGGTATCTAGGCAGTCTCTGGAAAGCCTGGATAAGCAGCCAACACCTGACCACCCCATCCAGTGTTAGCAGGTCAGTTATGGCCAATACCACATTGTGTGGTCTGGAGGGCTTTCCAGAAGTGGTAGAATTACCTGAGTTTCAACTGTGATCGCACCTCTCCAAATTCCAGCTGGAGCAGTTCATTGTAACAGGCCATGATGCTGGAGTTTTCTATATATCTCTACAAACAGAAAGGGGAATCTTGTAGATTAAAAAAGGAGCATACTTAAATAATTATATATGTCAATAAGAATAATTTCTTCTAAACAAACTTCTCAATTTGGCAACCAAAATCTAAAAAATACTTTAGTCATTAATGATGAACAAGATATGAGAGATGAAATTTATAGGCACCAAATCAGTTTTCTTTCAGTGCCTTAAGAGCATTCTGATTGTCTGCATGTTACTGATAAAGCAGAGGCTAGACTGGGTTGAGGAGGAAATTTGTTAGCAACATCTTATTTATGTTAGGTTTTTAGAGTAAATTCAGGAACAATACTTTGTCCTCTTTAAAGTCAGACAAGCCCATGGTGAGCAAAAACATGCTTCTTGCACCTGCAGTTTACAGAGGGCACTCTTCCTCAGGCAATGTTGTTTGTACACTACTCTCCAAAGTGGCTACTGATGACTATCCTCCACATGGTGGAAACATCTCACAAGGCAAAGTACACAGTTTTGAAAAGATGAACCCATTCCACCAACAAATGATGTATTTCATGAGAACATCTTAGACATCACTGTGTTCTGTCATATGTAGCTGTCCCTCAATATCCACAGGGAATTAGTTCCAGGACATGCCTCCCCACCCTTCCAGGATACCCAAATCTACAGATACTCAAATTCCTTATATAAAATGGCATAGTATTTACATGTAGCCTACACCAGCCTCTTGTTTACTTTTTTTTTAAAAGAGCAAGAGAAAATCAGAGTTATGTTTATTTTTTTCCTTTATTTTTTGTTTTTTCTCCACTTAGTTGTGTATGTGTTGCTGGGGTTCAAACCTGGGTTCTCATGCATGCCAGGCAAGTGCTCTACCACTGAACCACCTCTCCAACCCCCTCCTGTTTACTTTAAATCATCTCCAGAAGACTTATAACCCCTAATATAATGTAAATGCTATATAAGTAGCTGTTATACTGTATTGTTTAGGTACAGTGATGGAAAAATCTGTGCATGTTCCACACAGACAAAAAATTTTCCCCACGTAGTTTCAATCTGCAAATACGTGGCTCTACTGATGCAGATATGCGATCCACAGATTCTGAAGGTCAACTGTGGTTTTAGTCAGATGTTAAAATATTTATGAACATTTACTACCCGTTTCTGTGAAGAACTCTTCACCTTTACCCACAAAATAAGTGAACATTATCTGAGGAGGAAGCAGAGGCCTAAGAGGTGAAGCCTTTGCCCACCACTATCAACCAGGCCCAGCCAGAGCAATCTGAGACATGTAGTTCCTGAAGGAGTCCTTCCACTGTCCTGGTGAAGGCAGCTGTACCTGTTTCAATAGCAATCAGGGTCTTGTCTTAGTATCAAGCAACCTAAATATTCATGCAGGTTTATGCCTTAAAAGCTATGTAATCCTAAATGAGGCACCAGCTTCCTGATCAGTAAAACAAGGAAAGTAATATTGTTCCTCCCACCATAGACCACAACAAGAATAAAGAGATGGGAAAAGCAATTTGAAAAACAATACAGCATGCAGGCCCCTCCCCAGACTCTCCTGGATTTCATTCCTTGGACACTTCATTGAGTACATGACGCTGGGGTTTGAACTCGAGTACTCACGCATGCCAGGCAAGCACCCTAACCACCAAGCCATCACTCCAGCCCTTCTCCTGGACTTCTAATCAACAGTGAGACACCAAATATCAATCCTAGAGATTTTAGTCAGCAAATGTTCAATCACCAAGCCCATCTGAGAGCAGAAACGTGGTCCTCCATCCACTCTGCCATCCTGAATCAGAGCTAATGCACAAAACAGCTGACTTCCCCAGAATACCAGATCTCATGGCGGCATCAGTTTTCAGTTCAAGCTTCAGCACCACCGCTTTTAGGCCAGAAGACCTGAGAGAATCCCTTTCTCCGGGTCTATCTGCTCTCAGCAACCTTGTCACAAGAAGATCAGGGACTCTAGATGGGAAGATTAATTAGCACTTGTGGTCTCTGAAGACCAGCTACCCACCTAGATTCCTCACCTACAAAATTATGAACCTGATATAACCTCCTGGTCTCCCCAGGCAGGTACCTTTAAACTATTGTAAAGATTTTGTGCTTTTGCATGGGGCATTCACCCTAGTTAGTAGCACAGGCAAGGGGGCAGGAAGAGTGTGTATGTGTGACTTACTCATGAATTTTCAAGTTAGCTCTATGAGAATTTAATTCAAGTAGAAACACAAGGACCATGGTTTACTAGACCTTCCATTGGGATGCTCCATCCCATCCACCCAGCTGTGTGGATGGACTGCCTTATACAAAAAGTTAAACATAGACTTTCCAACTCTGCATCTATTCTCTTTCAAAGAGATCTCACACAATACAAGGTTTAGTGACCTTGGGTGGCTTCAAGTAAGCAAACAACCCTAAGGCAGGGGGAATTATCTACCTCCTAAATTTCATTAGAAAACAGATGGTTCCACAGTCCTTATTAAAAGCAATAGCCAGGGGGTTGGGGAATTAGCTCAGTGGCAGAGCACTTGCCTATCGCACACAAAGCCCCCAGTTTGGTCCTCAGCCCTGGGGGAAAAAAATCGATAGCCAGGTTTGCAGTCCCAGGGTAATAATACAATGTAAAGATCTTCAAATTTACCTGGGAAAGTTTTTTTTTTTTTTTTTTGGAAAAGAAAAAAAGCTGCTTTCCCAAGAAGCTTATTGAGGGATGATTTAAAGATCCACAGAGAGGGGCTGGAGCATTGGCATTGGTGGTTACGGCGCTTGTCTGGCATGCATAAGTACGCGGGTTCTAACCCCAGCACCAACACAACAAAGTGTTGGAGGAACAAAGTCACGTGAAAAACTAAATAAAAGCTGCTTCTTTCTTTCTCTCTCTCACCATCCTTCTTTCTTAAAAAAAAGAAAGAAAGAAAGAAAGAAAACAAAAAACAAAACCCACAGAGAATAGGTGGCCAACAACTCCCAACTTCAAAGAGTCACCTTCATACTGGCTGACTAGGTTTTTCTCACACAGTTTAATAAGGATTAATGGAGGTCAGGGGATAGGGGTCAACTGCTACATCGAATGCTATCAAAAGCGGGGGGCAAAAAAGCCATGAAAATTATGAAATAATAACCGAATGCATACATTTTACATAAAATTATGCATGTGCACAAAATAAAATCTTAAGTTCCATGTTATCTGATATTATGTTGATATTTCTGGGTTCTTTTGGTCTGCTTTTACTTGCTACCATGTTGGTCCTTTATTTTTAAGCTCCTTTTATCACTTTATGTGTTGTATAATTGTACTTTTCTAACCCAATCTAATAGCCCATCTTTGAAGAAACTCCAAATCACAGTTTCTATCTCACTTTATGTTTATGACTG
Source organism: Aplodontia rufa (assembly GCA_004027875.1). Lineage (NCBI taxonomy): Eukaryota > Metazoa > Chordata > Mammalia > Rodentia > Aplodontiidae > Aplodontia > Aplodontia rufa. The sequence continues at coordinate 50,627 of PVKS010003173.1, read as the reverse complement.
ACTGTACATCATTGTTTCTTCCTCTTTGTGTTTGCCAGTTTGAACAAGTTGCTGTAAATTTCATATTTCCTTTGGTTAATTTCAAAAATTTATTAAGCTTTTCTGTTTTATAAATGATTACCTTCCTTTTCATGATCTCAAAAGCAGACATATTTATTTGTTGACTACTATTTGAAAACCAGACATCAAATACCCCCAGAACAATGTATCTCCCACAGAGTGATGCTCTCTTTTGCACATTTCCCACAAAGACAAAAACTTCAGCATACTTCCATGGCCCATTCATTTCACACCTCCTAAATAAGATCATAAGAATATATTTATCCCCACCTACCCACAAACCTTGCAAATATCTGGGGCTGGCTACTACAGTCTAGAATTTACATATGAGCTATTATTAAAAATTCTCTTTAGATAAGTTCCTTCTGTTAAGAGTGTATTATGGGGGCCTGGAGTGGGGTGGCTTGGCTGTTAGTGCTTGCCTGGCAAGTGTGAGTATGTGAGCTCAAACCCCAGCACCATGTACACAACGAAGTCTTAAAGCAACGAAAATCACATGAAAAACTAAATAAAAATTGTTTCTCTCTTTCTCTCTCACTGTCCATCTCTCTTAAATAAAAAGAGAGAGAGTATTATGGGGGGCTGAAGTGGTGGCTCAGTGGTTATGGCACTTGCCTGGCATGTGTGAGGACCTGGGTTCAACCCCAGCACCATGTACATTACAAAGTGTCAGAGCAACGAAGGCCAAATGAAAAACTAAATAAAACTGATTCCCTCCCCCTTACTGTCCCTCTATCTTAAAAGAAAAAATCAAGTATTATGGGGGCTGGGGCAGTGGCTCGGTGGTTGGAGTGGTTTCTTGGAATGTGCAAGGGCCCGGGTTCAAACCCCAGCACCATATACACAAGTAAGTGTCCAAGAAACAAAGGCCAGATGAAAAACCACAGTTGATTTGGTACCCCTCACTTCCCTCTCTTGAAAAAAGGAGCAGTACATATTCCAGACATATGTTTATTCTTTTGGGACTAATTTTATACCTAGACAGACATATATAGACATGAATTAAATAGACACATGCATATACATGTGTGTGTGCATACAGGGAGGGAAACACAGAGAAGGAGCAGGCACATGGCAGGGTTTATTGCTTACTAGTACACCCTCTGCTCTTCATCTTCCCTCATCTTGACCTTTCTTTCTTTCTTTCTTTCTTTGAGAAAGCAGGGACAGTGAGAGAGAGAGAAAGAGAGAAGCAATTTTTAGTTTTCATGTGACTTTCATTCCTCGGACACTTTGTTGTGTATGTGGTGCTGGGGTTCGAACTCACGTACTCAAACGTTCCAGGCAAGTGCTGTAACCACCAAGCCATGCTACAGCCCCTCATCTTGACATTTCTATCCCTAGATTGTTACTTCATTTCTTGTTTTGTTAGAATTCATTATTCAATAATTTTGCTCAGATAGGACTCTTGGAAAAAGGTATCTCTGAATTTCATGTAAATCCTTCAAATAAATACCTTTCTTTTTCCCTGAAAGGTGAACAATAACTTGGCTGGATATGACTGGGCTGCAGTCCTTTTCTCCCTATAATCTCTAATTGCTGTTTATTTGGGAATTAGAGATTAATCTGTTACTATTTTATACATTAAATATGTGTTTAAATTTATACCACATTCACTATTTTCTTTGCTCTTTTTAAATTTTTTTTTAAAAGAGAGAAAGAGAATCAATTTTATTTAGTTTTTCACGTGGCTTTCATTGCTCTGATACTTTGTACGTGGTGCTGGGGTTCAAAACTGTGTCCTCACTCATCTCAGTCAAGTGCTGTAACCGCTGAGCCACAGCTCCAGCCCCTGCTTTTTGTTTCTTGAACAGCAGACTTTTTACCCGGGATTAACATTCCTTCAAGATGAAGCACATCCTTTAGAATTTCCTTATTAAGATCTGCTAGTTACAAACTCTCTGAGTGCCCATTTTTCTGAATTTCTTTATTCTATCCTCATTTTAGAAATATATTTATGTTGGGTATAAAATTCTAGGGTGGTAGTTTGTTTTCTTTTATCACATTGACAATATTATTCCACTAAATTATTCCACTAAATTCTATTTTCCACTTGCTGCTGAGAAGGTAGCTGTTAATCTCTCATTCTTTTAAGGGTTAACTCTTTTTCTCTAGTTGATTTTAAGATGTCTCTTTGGCGGGCTGGAGTGGTGGCTCAGAGGTTACAATGCTTGCCTGGCATATGCAAGTACGTGAGTTCAAACCCCAGTACCATGTACACATTGAAGTCTCGGAGTGACAAAAGCCACATGAAAAACTAAATAAAACTGATTCATTCTCTCTCTCTCTGCCCTTCTCTCTTAAAAAAAAAAATCTCTTTGGTTTTCTTTCTTTTTTTATTTTTTTGCAGTTTCAGTGATACCTCTTTAAATTTATTCCAGTTTAGATTTGTTGGAATTTTTAAATCTGAGGACTTAGTCTTTCATCAAGTGCTGGAAAATTCTCAGCCATTCACTCTTCAAATTTACCTTTTGCTCCATTCTTCCTCTCTTTCTCCTGGAATTTCAGTTATATATAAACTAAATTCTCACACTCTACCCTCCACATTTCTTACTCTTTGACTTAACTTTCTGTCATATCTCTGTGCTACGTGCTGAATAATTTCTTGTCTATGTTCTTAAGTTTTAGTTATTTCTCAAAATTCAGTTTTGAAATGAAGGTGTCCTCCTCTGGACACCTCCTCTGTGTATTCGCTTCTGCCAGTTCCCAGGAACACCATCCATGTAGACCACTTTAAACTAAAGTCATGGCTTGAAATTTCTGAACTACCTCACCGATACAAACTTGGGCCAAAAATCAGCCTGAGGGTCAGCATCAGTTAAGTTTCTCCATCATGATTCCCAAAGTGTCATTTGCAACCAGCTGACAAAAATCCTACACAGCTCTTTGGCTTAGGAGAAACCACCAGATTGGAGCGAGGGGTAGAGCAGAAGGGGGTCAAGTTTGGGTTGCCGAGTTTCCTTAACTTTTGACCTCATTTTAAAAAATAAAATCAACTGTCCCTATCCCCTCATTCTCTTAAAAAAAAAATGCAGGTACATGGAAGCTTTAACAACAGAACACATCTATGGTAGAATTTTTAACAAATATGCCATTTATTGGAGATTTTATCATGTTTAGATGACTTTAGCAGGCATAATTTTTTTCTAAAATAAGAATCATTCTTGTTTAAGTTAGTTTGTTTGCAATAGGCAAGGAAAGATCATTTAAGTAAAATTAATCAACTGAAGCTGACTTAAAGTGATTAAAACTTGCTAATGAAATACATTAACCAGGAACAATAGTGGTAAATTTGGCAAAACTTATCTTCAAAGTGAAATTTTTCCCATGAAAAAATGAAAATGGAGAATCTAAAAAAATTAACCCCTAAATAAACTGTACCAATGAATAACCATAGACATGTATTTAACTCTGTGTCATGAGCACTTAAAATGAACTACTTATGTAGTATATTTACTAGATTCTTCTTTATTGTGCAGGATTCTCTATAAAGCTTGCAGGCATAGTTTTGAAGGACAAAGAAAAATATTATATATTATATTAGCAAGTTATAAAGTAAGCCAAATTATAATAGCATAAGGACAATGATTTTTTTTTAATTCAAAAGTTTTTCTGGGTACTAAGCAGAGATAAAATAATTTCTCACAATAAATTATACTTGTATAACAAAGAAGTGGGTACATACCCTTGTAAAGCCAGCAGAAATCAAGGGCATTACAGACAACTCTTCTCTGTCCATCCTTCAAAAGAAAATCATAAAGGGCAAAACATAGTTTTTATCAATTACATTTCTTTTTCTTTTACCATTCACTAATTTACATGCATTCACTGTCATTTAACAAGTACTTTTAAATAAATTACATTAATATACAAATGTAAAGTTAAAAATCATTTTCTGTTTCAATCTCATATTAGCTTTTTGCTCATATATGCAATATTTTTTATCTTTTCCTTGCGATGTTGCCCAGTTGGTCTTGAATTGCTGTCAAGTGATCCTCCAGTCTTAGTTAGGACTATAGGCATGTGACACTGAGCCTGGCTGTTATAATATTTGAACTATAATAACTAGAAATACAGGAATGTCCATAAATCTATTTAATATGCAAAAAATTTTTAAAAAATTAAATTCTCTTAATAGATTTTCTTCTACTTGCAGTTTATTTATTTTTTTTTAAAGAGAGAGAGAGAGATGGAGAGAGTGAGAAAGAAAGAATCAATTTTGTTTAGTTTTTCATCTGGCCTTCATTTCTCAGATACGTGGTTGTGTATGTGCTGCTGGGATTTGAACCCGGGTCCTCCCAGATACCAGGCAAGCACAATACCACTGAGCTAACACTCCAGCCCCCACCCTGCATTTTTTTACTTAACACATCCTGGAACTTGTCTCCATGAGAGCACCCACAAAGCTAGAGTAGTGGCTCAGCAGTTGGAGCACTTGCCTGGTATGTGCAAGGACTCAGGTTCAAACCCCAGACATATACAACTAAGTGTCTGAGAAATGAAGGCCAGATGAAAAAAATAAAGTTGATTCTGTCTCTCCTTCTAAAAAAAGTTAAATAAATTAAATAAATAAACAAAAATTCCCTCTCTCCTGTAGCTCAGGGAAAAAAGACTAAAAGATACAGAAACATTTCTTTTATCCATAAAAATATATATGCTAGGGGCTGAAGTGGTAGCTCATCGATTGTGGTGCTTGCTTGCCATGCACGAGGATGTGAGTTCAAACCCCAGCACCACATACACAACAAAGTGTTAGAGCAATGAACGCCACATGAAAAACTAAATAAAAAACTGACTCTCTCTCTCTCTCTCTCTCTCCCACTGTCCCGCTATCTTAAAAAAGAATTTAAAAAAATATGCTAAATGACCTGTTTGATTTTCTTCTTCTTACATAATTCCCTTCTTTCCTTAGTCCAATTTTATGATTCTCCCCATTTATGTAGCTTTTATCTTTTCTTTTTCTTTTTTTTTTTTTTTTTTTTTTGCAGTAACAATTGAAGCCAGAGGACTTTACCACTGAGCTATATCCCTAGTCCTTTTCATTTTTTATTTTGAGACAGGGTCTCACTAAGTTGCCAAGGCTGGCCTGGAACTTTCGATCCTATTGCCTCAGCCTCGCAAGTTGCAGGGCTTACACATGCACCACTGCACCAGCTTCCATTTATGTATAATTCAAATTCTATGGGAGGTCTGGAGTTTAGAGAACCTAGGAAGATAGCTCAGAAGCCTCCACACTTTTAGGAATGGAATTCTCTCAAGTTTGTCTGCTTCTGAAGTAAAATCAGAATGCCTAGCTTGAGGGGCTGGAGTGGTGGGTTGCAAGTACGCAAATTCAAACCCCAGCACCACGTACACAACGAAGTGTCTGAGGAATGAAAGTCACATGAAAAGCTAAATTAAAAAAAATAAAAATTGCTTCTCTTTCCGTGTCCCCTTTTTCTACAAAAAGAAAGAAAACGAAAAGAAGAGAAAAGAAAAAAAAAGAATGCATAACTTGAGAGCAGAACTTACTCCATAAAGTCAACTGGAGAAGCAAAATAAAATAAAATAAAATGCAAAAGAATGAAGAAAAAGACAAATTTCAAAGGGGTTTTCCAGTCACTGCATGCAGGCCCTAACTTGGCTATCTGTTACGAGGAAATATTACACTGACAACTCGATTTCAACATCAAAAATAATAATAATAACAAAAAAACAACAAAAATTTACCTGCGTATTACACCAACAATAACTGTGTTTTCTGAGAGTTTTGATGATCTGATAGACCTTTAAAAAAATTTTTAAAAAATCATGAAAATAATTCTTAAAAAACAAATTAACAATTTTAATAGAACAATTAAAAGTTGGGGGTGAATGTTACAAATGAAGAAAAGATCCCTCCATGCTCTGGATTCACTTTCTTAACTACTTGATCTTTCTCTCTTTGGCTACTATGCCTAATCAGTTGATAACAGTAACCATAACAATTATGGAGTCTGACTGTAACAGCAAAGTGATTTTGGTCTTTGCTAACTAGGTTGTGTTGGGAGGAGAATTTCCCCTATTTCTTGCTCACGTGAAAAGGACTACAGTTGTGTATCTATCTTCCTGCTAAAAGGAAATTGCAAGTTGATATGTACTGCCACAGGCTGATGGTTATACAGACTGCAGGGATGAAGGAGCTCAAGGACCAGCTCTCCACTGTGTTCTAAGCAACACAAATAAATAAAGAGTTCCTGGGTAAAACAGAGGCAAAATTAATATCACCACAAATTCAAAACTAGGAAATGCAAGATACTGTTCTCAGAAAGAAGAGCATGAACACCTGTGAGAAAAGGTTAAGAATGGAGGCCTGGTGGAGAAAAGTCCAAGACTGCTCCACTGAAGGAACCCACAGAGTAAGGCTCCCACCTGAGAGGGAACTCAACTCTTCTGGACAAACAGCTTCAGAGGACCTGGGGATAAAAATACAGCTAAAATCAGAGGGGGTGGATGTGACACAGAGGAATGCAAGAAGGAAAAGGAAGAGCTCTGCTGGAGGCCTGCATCAGCTCTGAACACATCCTCCAGTGAAGCTATCTGGAGAAGGTCCAGGCCACCACAGGAGGAAGGAACTTGGCCCAGATGGAGGAAGAGGACTCATATTGGGAGGAATTTTAGAAAGAGGGGAATGGCAAGGACCATACCCAGACTGTCTCAAAAGGGAAAAGTAGGCTGACCTCCTGGAGAATGTGTCTGCAGAGCTGAGGCTGATAACAAAACTTCAGACATTAGCTCGAGAACTAGAATCACTTCTAAATCACAGAACACAGGAAACGATTTGAGTGACTACTTCTCAATTCTCCCAAAGACAGTAAAAAACAAAAGCATTCTATATGCATAATGGAGATTCTGCTTATCACTAGATGACTCAGTGTTGGCAAACTTTTTCTGTATAGGGCCAGAGAGTAAATATTTTAGGTTTTGTGAGCCATAAGGATCCACATGAACTTGGTCCCAATTACCCAACTCTGCCACTGAGTGCAGTCACAGGCTATACACATATGAATGGGCAGGCCTCTGCTCTCCCTTGCTGACCCCTATCTTCAGGCTGAATTTCCTAGGGCACCCAAGTTGAGAATAACACAGATGCAAACTAGCCCTGTGGTAGGAGAGTTGCTCAGCAACAGAAAAGCAGCTCTAGGGACTAATTCCCCTAGCTCCCATCTGCCTGTGCTCTCCAGGGGGAGCCAACCTAAAGCACAGTGCTTGACTCTACTGGAAGAGGCCATCCAAACAAGCCAGTGCAGGGCTTGAAGGCCAGATGTCCAACCCTGGTACAGGTGGACACTCAGTCAGCCACGCCAACGCACTCCACATGGCTAATGTTCATCCCAGCACTCATCCCAAAAAAGGAGCAAGAGACACAGTCTCTCAGTGGTCTTTCCATGACTTCAAGGGACATTGTATCTGTTCTTGTGTTTATGTTTCCATCCCATCACAGAGATCTAGAGGAAAAGGAGATTCGAGTATGCAGTCAGCCATCTAAATCAGTTCTCAGCTTTTTAGAAGAAAAACAGTTATCTGAGTGATGAAATGCTACACAGGCAACCATGTAGTTGATCTCAGTAAGGAACTTTGGGTGACCTGCCCATAACTGGAGACACAGAACAAGGGGCTCTGGGGTAAGAAAGAAGTGACAAGGAGGACCACGTTTACCTGGACACAAGCCCTTCAAGGGAGCTCTAAAACTGAATAAGAAGGTAGAGGTGTACTCTTGACTTTTTCTAGTGCATAAGGGGGAAGAACTGGCTAGAAAATAGAAATATCAGAAACCTGGCTTCAAAAATAACACCCTTGCTTTAGAATCATGAAAACAAGGAAAGAAATTATTTGGCCCAGTCAATACGTACACCTGGACAGTAGGAGGCAGATTTAAGAAGGGGCACAATCCTACAGCATGAGATTCTGAGAGCAGAGCAAGTGTGCTGGGAAGCTCTCTAAACCATGCTACCTGGTGTGCTCTCTGGAGTCAACTTGGCTACACATGATAGAAAACCCCAAAGAATAGTGGCTTAAATATATCTACCTGTCTCACACATGAAAGATGTGCAGAGGGAGACAGTCCAGGGTTACCATGACACTCTGTACAGCCAGGAACCTGGCCCCTTCCACCGATATTTCTCTATTATTGTCTATACAGGGTTTCTTCCTCATAGTCCAAGAGTTGTTGAGTACTAGCCATAATGTCCACATTCCAGACAGCAGGAAAAAGGGTATGCTCCCTCCCTTCAAGGAAACTTTCCAGAAGATGCACATGATAGCTCCACTGGCAACCTGCAAGAAAAGCTAGCAAACACCATATCATTTCTTGGTGGCCATATGCCCAACTAAATATCAGAAATTCTGTTACTAGGAAGAGATGAGAAATAGGTACTGGGGGAAACTAATAACCAGTCTCAAGCCACAACGGCCATCCACAAATGATCCTGTTGATGGTCTTGGCAAAGCACTGGGAAAAGGGCCACATGGTGGAGGTTCACAGTAAGAACATGACAAAGACCTTTCCAGAGTTAAATTTTGCAAAAGCACAGTTCCATTACCTGTGCTTTTACTACTGTTCTCTGCCATGTGCAATGAGTTTCAGATTGAAACGAATGGAATTTCCCATGGTAAAAAGGACCTGCAGACCAAGGTGAATCAAGAAATTACATGAAAGCATCTGGTATTCTGAGTTCAATCTTGCTTCTGCACTCAACACAGATTTTAATTCTGTTAATGTACTCTGGGTTTCTACACAGTGTTCCCTCCACCTCCCTTTATGAAACCTTCCCTTTTATTACAGAGCCCTGCTTTTGTGGCACAAGGGAATATTTCTACCTCTTTAGAGTACACTAGGCATATGTCTCCCAAAAGATTTTCAGCTTCTTATTTAAAAAATGATTATTTTAATTGTTAGGGCTATTCTTCCCCATCCATTAGGCTGAGGCAGCTCTTCATAGGCCCCCTTCTTCATTCTGCTCACTTGCCCTTTAACAGGAGTGTTACCTGTCCAGGCTGAGAGTTTGTCAACAGTGAGGGTCAGTTTCCTTAGCGCTGCACTGGACCCTAAGTGTCAGCAGCTCCCTTCTTAAGACTGGGCTGCAGATCAGGTGGACAGGTGCATTTAGGCTTGGCAAGTGCTAGCAGCAGGGGTGCATCTACTGCACATGGTGGCTCCTGGCCTGCTCTCCCTGTTCTCAAACTAAACCTTAGAACTGATGCAGTTTGCTTGTTCTGAAACTGCAATATGTGAAGGAATATTTTAGCCTCCTTGTGTCTTTGTCCCTTCCTACGACACAACAGGAAAAACCATGGCTCTGTCCAATCTATCTCAGGTTTCTACATAGAATGTAAAGAACAAAGAGGGAGCAGGGGCAGCAGCCGGGGCCTCTGGCAAGCTCACAGAAGCCTTGCTGCCCAGAGGGGGCTTAGGTGTCTGTTTCTCTAGTGCAACTCCAGCATCCCAGGCTTAGAAGAATGCAGTAAGAAAGAATCAAAGCCTCTTCCCACTACCTTCCTTTTAGGGCCACTGGTACTTCAGCTTCAGAAACTTGAGTATGTGGGGCACAGCTCAGAAACACACCATTATTTTCCTCAGTACAATGGATAGAGTGGGAACCCCTGTTTTTTCTGCTTTCCCAGCTTCTAATATCTCTATTGTCTTATCTTTGCTTTTTTTATTGCTGTGGTCAGTTTTTGTCTCTCTTGCTATCTTTGTGGGTCTTCTGATAGGAAATGGGAGGAGGCACTAATAGCAGGTACTGCACAAAAAAGGCCTCTAGTAGCTCACCCGCCTCAGCTTCTCCTGTCTTCCACACTATCCTCTACTCTGCACCACATATCTTTCATCTGCTCCTGGTATTCCTTTGTACAGAATGTGATCAGTGTTTTAACTTTAACCAAAGCCTTTGGTTCAGTACACTAGGCCTTCATGACCTGCCTCAGGTCTGCCACTCCACAAACCACACTCCACATCTGCTTGACTAGCAGCCACCAGCACCGAGTAGAGGAGCCAAGACTCCTTCTTTTTCCTATCTGGTAGAAGCCTCTACCAGGAAGCTTCTTTCAAAGCTTCCGTTTACCCTACAGGATTCAACCCTAATACCCTCTGTGAAGCCTTCCTTGATGTAGGCACCCAGAGCACTCTGCATAAACCTCTTCTGTGGGCACTCATAACCCTGTACTGTAGTCACTCACTGTCCTCTGTATGAGCTCATTGTGTCCACTCCAAAATTTAGGTGGTACCAATGTGATACCATTAAGAAGTGGGGCATTGGGGGCTGGAGCGGTGGCTCGGCGGTTACAGCACCTGCCTGGCATGCGCAAGTACATGGGTTCAAATCCCAGCACCCACGTACACAACTAAGTGTCAGAGCAACGAAAGCCATGTGAAAAAAAACTCAATAAAAATTGATTCTCTGTCTCTCTTTCTCTCTCTTACTGTCCTTCTCTCTTTAAAAAAAAAAAAAGTGGAGCCTCTAAGAGGTACTCTGGCCATGAGGGCTTCTAACTCATGAATGGGATTAAGGACCTTACAATAGAGACTGCATGTAGCAGCCTTTTGAGGATACTGTAGCCCTCACCAGCAACCAAACCTGCCAGGCCCTTGATCTGGGATTTCTCAGTCTCCAGAACTATGAGAAGAATTATTTTCTATTTTTTATAAACTAACTGGTTTCTCAAGAAGTTCTGGTGTATTACGGCACAGAGGGTGACTATGGATAGCAATAATGTACTTTACATTTCAAAAACTTGTAAGAAAGAATTTTGAGTTTTCATCATAAAGAAATTATACATGTTTGAGGAGATAAATGTTTAACCTGATTGAAACATCACAAAACATATATATATATATGTATATATATATATGTATTAAATATTACAAGATACCACATCAGTGTGTACAATTTTTGTGTGTTGGTTAAAATAAATAAATTACCTAGTATCAAGTATTTTGTTATAGCAGCAAAAAACAAAAACACACTCCAGCTAGAAAATTAGTTTCTCTGAACCAAGAACCATGTTTTATTCATCTATATTTAGTATCAAGTACCAAATACAGACTGAGACAAAGTAGGCACCTACACCATGGATCTGGATGTATGGTAGAGAATATGTGGCTTTCAGGAAGGTATTTCATAAGGAGTTTCAAATGCCCCCAGTTATTTGAACAAGTCAGTGACTGATAAAAATTCATTCCAGGCCACAGGTATTGATTAGGCATCCTAAAAGGGAAGGAAATGGGAAGGACAGTGCTGTTAGTCTTGTGGACTGTGCAATTTTGCTGGGAGAAAGAGGAAGCTGGTTAAAGAGCAGAGTCTGGAAAGAGTTCTTGAAGAAGCAGCTCATAGTGAGCAGGCATCCTTCTAGCAGTGATCTGTAGGGAGATGAATCTGCTAAGGGCCAGAATCCAGATAAAACTAACATGATAATAAACCAAGGCCTGCTCCTGCCTTTAGAAAATTCACTATGAATGGCACAAACTCTTTCCTAACAAAATGAAAATGATGGTAGGAAAACACTTCCAAGAAAGACTTGAGATTCTTGGCCAGGGTTAGATGCAGCCATCAGGAAAGGAATGTGACCAGGGACTGCATTTGTAAAGGTCTGTAGGGTAGGAGAGGATACTGTTCTGTTTGCTCTTAACTGGTCCACTCAAACCCAGGGGAAACTTTCAGTTCAGGATCCAGGCTTACAAGAGCCATTGATCATAAGAGGGTCCGGAGAAGTAGCAACCTTGATGGGGTCAGACTCTGAAACCACATTCTTCTGAGGAGTTGCTGTCAGCAACAAATATGCGCTCAATTCAACAAAGACACATCCTAAGGGATCAAAAGTCCTCAATGTTGGAAATTCATTCCAGGAAAGAGAAACAGACCTGCTTTAGGAACCCAAATCTGGACAAAGTTGGGCTCAACATGAAGGACAACTTCTAAAACTCAGAGCTTTCTCTTGAGAAACTTGAGGTCCCCAGCAAAGGCTCAATGGAGAGTTGGGGGTACTCTACAGAAGTGAATGTCATAGGTAACATTCTATGCTTCTCTAGAACCACTTGTTAAGCAGCTGAATTCCCACTCTTTGTTTAAAAATTATACAAAACTGTCCTTTACATGATGAAAAAACTGATTAACTGTTAATATTTATGGAATTTGATATTTGTATTTTTTTAACTCAGTATTATGTAACGTACTTTTTAATTTAAATACTTCAATTCCATTAGTTTATGATTTTATAAAAGCCAAGAGCTTCGTTTTATTTACTTTTGGTCAACAAAATTCTCTTCTACAGGGCTCAATAAAAATTTGTGAAATATTCCATGGAATAACTGCAATTAATATTTTCTCAGCAGAGTAGAAGCTGTTAAATTTAGGTAACCATGAGGCTCCTGAACTGCCATGTCTACATACCTGGCAATATCAAAAACTCTTAGTTTTCACCTTTCTATTCTTTAGAAAATAAATGCTAAGAAAGAAAAAAATGTTAAATTGATTAACCCAATATGTTTAGAATACTCCTAAAATGTGTAACAAACAACAGTACATTTTCTTCCCTTAAAGTGAAGCAGAGGTGGGCACAGCAGTGCACCCTGTAATCCTGACTCACTGGGAGCTTGCTGGGGGCAAGCCTGGGAAACTGAGGTGGGCAAGGGAGACCGTCTCAAAATAAAAAAGCTCAGTGGCAGTTCATTCACAGTACCAAAAAGAAAAAAAAAAAAGTGAAGTGGGGCATAATTTTATGTTATCTATAAATTATATATTTTATGATTTTAAAAGTAGAATATAACTAATAGAACATAGTTTTTCTATAAAAAAAGCTTATCTTTTATAAGAAAAACTACAGAATGATCTAGCAGTCACCTTTATGAATATAAATTTCCATTGTCCAGCACATACCAGAGGCTAGGAATGGGCCTGCAGAAGACAGAGAAAGAGGCCACATTTTTCTCAACATTTCCTCCCACCTACTGCCTCACCTTTTCTAACTCGGCAGCCTTGTGCCCCTCCTTAGATATCTCTCCTGCCTTGCAGTATTCCACCAAGATACTCAAACATCATGTAATTTACACATTTTCTTCGCTTCCCATTGGATGTTAGAGAGATAAGGGATTTTGGAAAGCAAGTCTTCCAAATTTACAGCTGAGACAGAACATCCCCAGATGAGCACAGTGGTATACACCTGTAATCCCAGAAGCTTTGGGTTAGTCTTAGATTAGTCTTAGAAATAACGAGGTTCTAATGTCTTGCTTATTTTCCATGTAGAAAAAGAGAGTGAATTCAACTCAATGTGTTTTCAGGCTGCATTTACCAATGCCAGTGGAACTATTTAGACCTGAATCTTGGGCTTACCTGCACAAAGCCTCTGCATCCAGCTGTCGGGGATTTCTGTGGTCTATGATGATGATGTCATGATGTTTGTCCTGGAAACAGTCAAGGGCTGCCTGCGCCTCCTTGGTGACTGTACACTTAAACCCTGCTTTTTCACATGCCCTGTAGAATCCCTTACACTGGTTATCTTCTTTAGTAAACACTAAAAGTACCTGAATCAAAAAGAGCACATAAACTTTTTTAAAAAAATTAAAAAAATGTTGTTAGAACCACAGAAAATCCCCAACTCTTTTCAAGGCAAGGACACAGGCATATAATAATTCATCCTTCTTCTATGCTTAACTCAGGGGCATTCTCACTCAGCTTCCCCAAATCAGTGCTATTTTCTATCTGCTCTGAGTCTGAAAGTTCAAGTGCATGGGTCATATGCTTACTACTTTTGCTAATAAACCCAATGGCAAAACTCAACAAGACTTGAGAGAGCATTTTATCTTGAAACTGAATCAATTAAAACATTTAAATATTTAATTTAGTGAACAGAAACTAAATGGAGTATGTCTCAGATAACAAATGCTAATACTTCACTGAAATTATATGAACATTTAATCCTTTCAGTATTATATTTAAATGTTTTGATGAAAATTTTATAAAAGTCCTTCAAGTTAAAAAAATAACTTTGGTTATACAAGGGAAATTAAACTAAGTAGACTGAAATGTTACATTTCAAAGCTTGCCAGTTAAGTTACACAGAACGGCACCAGGTGGAACAGGCAACATCTATGTGGATGACAGGACAACAGTAGGCTGTGTCAGCACCTATCTCGGATCAGGGAGGCCTGGATCTCTGCCTCTTCCTTCTCCATCTACACACCCATCCAAGAGTACCTCAGCTCCATCCCTTGAGAGCCAGACTCACTTAATGTGGTAAGGAATGGGTCAGGTGGAGATGGAGCAGCCAGAAACAAAGATTACAAAGCTGACAGAAATCCTCTTTCCCAGCGTTTATTTCCTTCAAGTACACCCACAGCATAAATACAAGGAACTAAAACCATATACCACTGTCAGCCTTTTCCACGTTTTAAAGAATGTAACAGTGAGTGCGTGTTGGTGTGTGTGTAGGAAGTCCCAAATGATCTGGTTAAATTTCAAATGGATATTTTCTCTCTCCTGCTTTGGATTCCACAAATGATATAGATTTTTTTTATTTTATTCAGGTAACAGGTATAGAACCCAGAGACACTTAACCACTGTGCCACATCCACAGCCCACAGCCCTTTTTTCTGTCTTTCTTTCTTTTTTTTTTTTTTTTTTTTTTTTGAGACAGGGTCTCATTAAGTTGCTAAAGACCTCACTAAGTTACTGAGGCTGGTTTTGAACTTATGATTCTCTTGTCTCAGCTGCCCCAGCCACCATACCCAGCAAATGATAAGTATTTTATAATAGATCTGGTTCAACATAAAGAAGACCATGCTTTAAGTTTTCATTTTGGAAAACATTTAAGGCTGCAGAAAAGTTATGAATGACAATGAACACCTGGATGCCCTTTGTCTAGATTCATTTTGTCACCCTTGCTTTCTCTCTCCCCATACACATGCACACACAATCACATACTTTTTTCCTTAGTGCTAAACCAACTTAATGTAGGTTGCAGACATCTTTCTATATCCCTAAATATCTCAATTTGTATTTCTAAGAAAAGGATGTTTTCTTATATAACTCTAGTACTTTTATCAAACCCAGGAAACTTAATATTGATCCAATACTGCTACCTAACAGAGAACACTTTATTTTTTAAATGTATACCTTTAGGGCCCTCCCCCTTTTAAAGAAAGTCAATCACAGTATGGTTCAGTACCTGAAGCTGATCGTGATGAAATCTCATGGGACCAAACTGCACATCAGCCACTGCTACCTGGAAGACAGAGAGTTGAGGTTTAACAAGGGAGAGAGAATCCTGTTTAAATTTTCTCTTTGATTGGTGCCACAGATGAACATAAAACAACTACTCTAGAAAACAACTGCATAAAGTAAATAGAAAGATTATTGACAGGATTCCTAAGGATTGCTTTAAAGCCCCCAGGAAAAATGGAATGGGAGAAAGAAAGGAGAAATAAACCGAATCTGATCTTGGTGCTGCCTTTTACTACCTGTGTATGACTTTAAGTGAATTAATCATTCTCAATCTTGATTTCCCATTTTATAAAGATCAGATGGAATTACAATATAAAAACCCCCAAATAGTAGACATCAAATATACTCTGGTTCCCTCCATTCCCATTTCCATCTTTCTCCTGAAGAAAATGAAATATTGTATCCACAGTAACATGTGAATAATGTAATCCAGCAGTCAAAACCATCCAATGTCAGAGTCAAAGAAACCTCTGAGAAACAGCTGATGCTTTGTTTTTACAGAGATGCATGACAGCTCTTATCAATATTGCTTATTCACATGAGAACTTGACACTAAAACATATCCAACCCCAATGAGTAGTGATAACACCAGTGTAGGGCTTATTCTAATCACTATTATAAAGGTGGGACATATGTTACTTCACTAAATCCCTCTGAGAAACATGAGCATCTGAAGTTCCAAGTATCTTGTGTAAGGCCACACAGCTAGCAAGTGGCATAGATGGGCTTCTTAGTCCAGGTCTGTTTAGCTTCATACCCTGTGCTGTAAAGCCAGGCCACTAGAAGGTTTGGGTAGCTTACGCTCTGCACAAAGGAACCCACAGGAAGGGAGAGAAAAGGGAATCTGGCTCCAGGTGACTTTGGCACTGGGCTTCTAACAGAGAAAGTCACACTTTCCAATCTGCCTTGAGATTCTGCATGTGTTGAAGGAATTCTTACCCTAGCCTTCTGGGTAATGATGGTAAGTTCCATCATTGGCACCAACCAAAAGACTGGATCCATAAAATCTTCCTACAAAATATTTCCTAACTGATTACCCAACTCCCATCTCTCTCCCCAAGCCGTGAGCTAAAGTAAGTAAGCATGTGTAACAAAATACTCAGTGATAAGGGAACCCACACGGAATTTTAACTATAAGAATCTGATGTTTACTAATCTACTAATTATGGGCCTCTGGCTAAGTCTCTGATTTTCTTTCTAATAATTTTGTCTCTCAAAGGAAATATAAAGAATGAGGGTCTCTACTGTTTTAGACCTAAAACTAGGAGGATTCTTTGGAAAGGTGACAGGGTGAGGAAAAAAGACAGCTGGTGGCACTTTGTATCTTCTTGAGCTGTAGAACTATGGTCCAGGTTCACATTGAGAGGCATAGTTGGATGACAAAGACAGAATTTCTGAAAGAGAAAATGGTCTAAGAGCCCTGGAAATCTAAAAAGGCCTATGTTGGGGAAAACGCAATAAGAAGCACTAGTAATCTCCAAACTCTGTCTTGGCCGAATGTATCTAATGCAACTGTCTGGGGAACTCTGGGTTCATTAAAGGCTTGCAACTTCCAAAAGAAGCCTCAGACGGTAAATTGAGATTAATTTCAGTCAATGTCAGCTCTTAGCACACAACAGCTCCCCAGCCCAGCCTACAGAAGGCAGCTGTACAATTGTAAACATGCTTCTGGAGCAACCTGAACACAACTTGACAGAAATGGGGTTAGCCAAATAGTACCCAATCCTGCAAATCTGAGATCTGTTTTCTGGTCACTAAATGTTGCTTCTAATCATTCTGCCCAAAAAGTGGGCAGCAGTAAAAGGGCTGGGGTGAGGGAGTGCCTAGCATGCTCAAGGACCTGGGTTCAATCCCCAGTACCCCCTCCATGCAATATATACACATACATATACATATACATACATATATATATACACACACACACACACACACACACACACACACACACATATATACACACACACATATATACACACAATCTCAAATTTACAAATTCTTAAATTAACTTTACAACTTAAGGAACAGAAAAAGAACTAAACACAAATCTATCAGAAGGAAGGAAATAATAAATATTAGGTCACAGATAAATGCCAATAGAGAACATACAAATAACAGAAAAATCAGTGAAACAGACTTTTAGCTAGGTAAAAATAAAGAGATTAGACTCAAATTTCTAAAATCACAAATGAAAGTGATTCTATAGAAATAAAAATATTTTTAGCAGAGTCCTATGAATAATCATATACCAACAAATTAAATAATCTGGATAAAATGGAAAAATTCCTGGAAACATAAAACCTGTTAAGATTAAATTATGAAGAAATAAAGAATCTGGATAGGCCTAAAACCCGCAAAGAGATTCAATCAATTAAAACAACAACAATAAAAACAAACAAGCAATCAAACAAACAAAAACACTGACAGAAAAGACCTGGATCTGGCTTCAAGGGAGAGTTTTACCAAACATTTAATTCCAGGGGCTGGAGAGAGGTGGCTCAGTGGTTGGGGCGCTTGCCTGGAAGGCATGAGCACCCAGGTTCAAACCCCAGCACCACATACACAACTAAAGTATGAGAAACAAAGGTCAGATGAAAAAGTAAGTGGAAGTGATTCTCTTTTCTCTCTCTCTCAAAACAACAACGACGACAAAACACATTTAATTCCAATCCTCATCCAATTTTCCCAACAACTGAAAGGAACACTTCCCCACTTGTTTTATGAGGCCAGTATCATCCTGAAACCAAGACTAAACAAAGATACTATAAGAAAACTACAGACTAATATCCTTTAAGAAAATTGATGTCAAAACTTTCAACTAAATTATGGCTTCTGCAGATCTTTCTCCTTTATATATTCCCAAAGATGAGCATGTTGTTAAACTTCTTTTGCCTTTTGTTGCTCTACAAGCTGCTCCTCATAAGAGAGGGAGGATTTGTAAGTACTAATGCTCAGATATGGTATAGTACTTTTATTTCACCCATAGACCTACACATAATATTCAAATTAATGAAAAACTGTATAAGGTTACTTGATACAATATTGTTTTGTTAAAAACTTGTACGGTTGTTCAAAAAGAAAAGGAAAAAAACCCCTTCAACTAGGGCTGCAGTGGCGTGGCTCAGCAGTATCGAGCTTGCTTGGCATGCGTGAGGACTCGGGTTCAAACCCCAGCACCACATACACACACATCCAAGTGTAGTAGGTACAATGAAATCCAGATGAAAAACTAAATAAAATTGATTTCTCTCTTTAAAAAAATTTCAACTAATACCAGCAAACTGAATTCAGCAACACAATAAAGATTATATACCATGAATAAATGGTGACGATCATGGTGTATATTCTTGGGATTCAAGAATACTTGAACATATGAAAATCAAACAATGTAATCCACCACATTAACAATAAAGAAAAAACCCACATGATCATTTCAATTGGACAGATAAAGCACATGGCAAGACTCAATATCCTCGTGGCTGGAGCGGTGGCTCAGCAGTTTCGGCGCTTGTCTGGCAAGCGCAAGGACCCGGGTTCAAACCCCAGCACCACGTACACAACTAAGTGTTGGAGCAACTAAGGCCATGTGAAAAACTAAATAAAGTTGTTTCTCTCTTTCTCTGTCTCTCTCACTGTCCCTCTCTCTTTAAAAAAAAAAAAAAAAGACTCAATATCCTTTCATGACAAAAAACATTCAACAAACTAGGAAAAGTAGGGAAATAATTCAACATAACTAAAGTCATATATTCATACTTAATAGTGAAAGACTGAAAGCTTTTCCTCTAAGACAGAAACAAGGAAAGAAGCCTGCTTTCACTGTATCTATTTAAACCACTACTGGTCTAGCCAGAGCAAACTGAGCAAGAAAAATAAATGAGGCATCAAAATGGAAAAAAATGAGTAAAAATTATCTTTGGTCATAAATGATATGATCTCATATGTAGAAAATCTCACACGTAGATTATACAAAAAACTATCAAAATAAATGAATTCAGCAAAGTAGCAGGATACAAAATCAACGCACAAAAATAAAATGCATTACTATACACTAATAATGAACAATCTGAAAAGGAAACTACCAAAAAATTCCATTGACAATAGTATTAACAAGGATAAAATACTTGACATAAATAAATGGAAACATATCCCATTGTATATAAATTGGAAGACTTAATATTGCTAAGATGTCAATATTACCTAAAGCAATCTACATATTCAGTAAAGTTCCTATTAAAATCCCAGAGAGTTAAAGGCTGAATGTTTTCCCTGGCGGAAGCTAAACTCAGGTTTGGGAGAAAGGTAGATAAACTCATGGATTAGAACCACAGAACAAAAATGCATTATATATATATTTATGAGATACAGCTGCAAGATACTGCATAAGATATTTGAACAAGCTATACTTCATGCCTTTACAAAAATGTAAATGTATAATTGTATTGTCAAATATACCGAAGAATAACAAGGGATCATAGGAAGGGAGGAGAAGGGGAAATGTTGGAACTGAGATAAAGCAAGGTACATTCCAAGCATTTATAAGTATGTCATTGTATATACAATAGTCATGTATATAAAAAATGTTCTTGACAGATGTAAGAATTATAACACAGTACTTGGGATTTTTAGGAAAAATATAGGTCCCAGAAGAGAGGCAAGGGATCGAGGGATGGAAGGGGGAAGGTAGAGGGGTGCGGGGCAGGGGGGTGGATACAGACCAAATTGTATTGCTGTATTGTGTGCATCTAGGAATATGTGACAACAAATCCCATCGTTATGTACAACTATAATGCACTAATAATAAAATTTTAAAAATCCCAATGACAACTTTTGCAGAAATAGAAAAATCTATCCTAGCATTCATATGGAAATTCAAAGGATCCTGAATATCCAAAACAATCTTGAAAAAATAAAAAAAAGACTCATAATTCCCGATTTCAAAACTTAGTACAAAGCTACAGTAATCAAAGTGAAGTGGTACTGGCACAAAGAGAGACATACAGAACAGTAGGGTTGAACAGAGAGTTCAGAAATAAAATTCTTACATATATAGTCAATTTTTAGCAAGGGTGCCAAGAACATTCAATGGGGAAAAGGACAGTCTTTTCAACAAATGGTGTTGGAATACCACAGTGATCCATGCATATCAGTTTTTTTTAAAGGAAGTTGGAAGAAAGTTAGTTTGTTTTAAGAGCCAGAGTGAGAGGGAGAAAGAGAGAGAGAGAGTCCATTTTTATTTATTTTTTCTTCTAGTATTTGTCCTTCAGACACTTAGCTGTGGGTTTGAACTGGGGTCCTTGTGCATTCCAGACAAGCACTCTACCACTGAGCCACCACTCCAGCCACAATATCAATGATTTGGCGGGGGGGGGGTTTGTTTGTTGTTTGTTTTTTTAAGAGAGAGAGACAGTGACAGAGAGACAGAGAGAAAGAAAAAAGGAGAGAAATAACTTTATTTAGTTTTTCATCTGACCTTTGTTGCTCCATCACTTAGTTGTGTATGTGGTGCTGGGGTTTGAGGCACATGCCAGGCAAGTGCCTCAACTACTGAGCCACTGCTTCAGCCCCATCAAGGTTTTTTAAGTAGAATAACTCAAAACAGTCAGATTCTGGAAACAGCCTAGGTATCTGTCCAAAGATAAATGGATAAAGAAAATGTAGTGGGGCTGGAGCAGTAGTGGCGGTTACTGAGCTTGCCCAGCATGTGCGAGTATGCGAGTTCAAGCCCTAGCACCAACGTACACAACTAAGTGTCAGAGCAATGAAAGCCATGTGAAAAAATTCAATAAAAATTTATTCTCTCTGTCTCTCTCTCTCTCATTGTCCTTCTCTCTTTAAAAAAAAAAAAGTAGTATATAGGGTTGGGGATGTAACTCAGTAGTAGTGCATTTGCCTAGCAAGAATGACATACTAGGTTTGATTCCCCAAACTGTTTTAAAAAAGGGGGGAGGGAATCGAAAGAAATGGTAGTATATATACAAAATGGAGTTCTACTCAGCCATGAAGATGAAACCATGCCATTTGCTAGTAAACAAAAAAACTGGAAGACACCATGCCAGACTCAGAAAGTCATAGGTTATGTTTTCTCTTATATGCAGAAGTGAGAGAGAGACTAAAGAATAAAAAGGGACCTAATGAAAATCAAAGGGAGACCAGTAAAGTAGACTGGAATGAAGTGAAGGAAGGAGGGAAGGGAAAGGTACTGGGGAATGAAATCAACCAAATTATGCTACACGCGTGTACGAATAGATCACACTGAATCTCACTTTCACGTATTATTACAATGCACATTTGAAAAATGGTGTTGGGAAAGTCAGATATCCACAAAGAATGAAGACAGACATTTAACACCATATTTGAAGATTAACTCAAAATGCATCAAAGTAACTCTTCTTCCTGTTTGCTATGTCCTAAGCTGTTTTCCTCTGCCATGCCCTTCTGCCATGGTGTTCTGCCACATCCTGCGCCCACAGCAATAGAGTCAACCCTTTATGGACTGACCTCCGAAACTGAAAGCCAAAATAAAAATTTCATTCTCTATGTTGTTCCTGTCAGGTCTTTTGGTCACAGTGACAAAAAAAGCTGACTAAAACAAATTGGTAGCAAGAAATGAGGTCACTGCTTTGACTAACTTGACTATGTGGTTCAGAAGCACTGGGAACTGATTTGCAAGAAGAGTTTTAGAGATGCAGGCTGGAAATTGTTTACGATGTAATCAGAGATTAATTGGTGATTCTGGTGGAAGTTCAGAAGACTAGAATGCCAACAAGAGTACAGAAAGTAGACAGGACTCATGAGGAGGAGGAGAAGGACTCTACTGGGACTTGAACTAGAGATTACTATTGTTACGTTCTGGCAAAATGAGTTGTCTACATTTTACTTGTGCCCTGATACTTTTTGTAAGGCTGAATTTAAAGGTAATATACTGGGGCTGGAGCAGTGGTTTGGTGGTTACAGTGCTTGCCTGGGATGCGCAAGTAAGTAAGTTCAAACCCCAGCACCAGGTACACATTGAAGTCTCAGAGCAAAGAAGGCGACATGAAAAACTAAATAAAATTGATTCTCTCCATCTCTCTCTCTAAAATAATAAATAAAAAAGGCAATATACTAATTAATCTGGCAGAGGAAGTTTCAAGGCAGCACAGCATCTTTTAGCCAAATTTGCAATGATAATCAGAAGCATAAATCACAGCAGATTTTTGAAAATTTTACAGTTTACCCAGGACACTATAAGAAAATTAAGGCTAAGGAAGACTGACTGTTAAAAATATTAAAGCCACTAAAAAGACACTAAGTACTGGGCTGGGACAGTGGAAAGTGCTTGCCTGGCATGTGTGAGGACCCAGGTTTGAACCCCAACACCACATATACAACTGTGTCAGAAAAACAAAAATCAGATGAAAAAAATAAAATTTATTCTCTTTCTTAAAAAAATAAAATAAAATAAAGGACACCATACACTACTTCACCCAGAGACAACAGAAAAAAAATAGCTTGAGCGTATCTCAGGAATTGGCAAGACCACACCCATGACAGGATCAAGGGTATAAACGTAAAACCTCCTTGGAGAAGAGACAGTGGAAGTACCCTGCTTGCATAGGAGGACCTAGGAAGTTTTTTTTTTTTTACCATACTCAGCCACCCACACCCAGGCACTCAGGCTGCTCCAGCCATGGTTCCAGGAGGCCTGACTCCTGCTGAAGATGGTGGCAGATCTTAATGTTAACCACATGGTGCTGGTCCTACGGGAATGCAGGATGTTAGAGTTAGCAGGTCATGGAGGCTTTTGCTGAGACTTCAAAGGCAAGTCTGGGAAGCCAGGCAAAGGGTAGCAGGGCTGGAGTCTCTGCGGGATATCCCTGACAGGATGATGTAAAAAGAAGTGAGAAGAAAGTTGAAGCTGCCGCAGAAACCCCTGAGATTAAAAGATGCCAGTAACAAGGGATATCTGCAGAGGAACGCTTCTGGAATTGAGCAGAAAACAAGCTAAGAGAGAAATCACATGAACCGTAACCAGCAAGCTCATAAGGACCAAAACACATAAGACTTTTGGAGAGAAAAATCATAATACCAAATGCCCCAGATGCTGCACATGGAGCTACAGAACTTGTTTGCCCAGCTAGATTTCAGTCTTTCTTTGGTCTCATCCTTTCTTTCTATGTCTCTATTTCTCCCTTTTGGAATGCAAACACAGAGTATACAAGATATATGTACCAAAAAAAAAAAAAAAATCAAAGATCTAGATGTAAGACCTAAAATACAAAACTCTTAGTTTCTTCTCAGAGTTGTTCTTCCACTTCTTAATACAGGGCAAAAGTTTCACAATAGTGGGTTTGGCAATAATTTCTTAGCTATGACACCAAAGGCAGCAAAAGAAAAATAGACAAACATCAAAATTAAAAATTGCTGTGTGAAATCAAATCAAAATGGATCAAAGAATTAGGAATTAAACCAGCAATTGTACAACTGCTAGAAGAAAAAATAGGATCAACACTACCACATTGGTGTTGGCACTTCTTTCCATAATAAGACTCCGCAAGAATAGCACAAGAATTAAAACCAAGAATCATTGAGTGGGATGCCATTACACTGAAAAACTTCTGCATACCTAAAGAAACAGTCAAGAGTGTCAAGAAAGAACCTACAGAATGGGAGAAAAGCATTGCCTGCTACTCCTCCCACAGCGGGCTAATATCCAGAATATACAAAGAACTCAAAAAACTGAACACCAAAAACACAAATAATCCAATCAATAAATGGGCTAGGAGGGGCTTGAGCGGTGGCTCAGTGGTTATGGTGCTTGCCTGGCATGTGTGAAGACTCGAGTTTGAACCCCAGTACCACATACACAGTGAAGTCTCAGAGCAATGGAAGTCACATGAAAAACTAAATATTCTCTTTCTTTCTTTCTCTTAAAAAAAATAAAAATAAATAAATGGGCTAGGAAACTAAACAGAAACTTCTCACAGATGAAGTCCCAAAAGTAGATATATGAGAAAATGTTCTATATCACTAGCAATCAGAGAAATGCAAACCAAAACTTCACTGAGATTCCACCTCACTTCAGTTAGAGTGGCAAAAATGAAGAATATGAACAATAATAGATGCTGGAGGGGATGTGGGGAGAAAGGAAAACTAGCACGCTGTTGGTGGGACTGCAAACTTGTACAACCACTCTGGAAAGCAGTGTGGAGACTCCCCCCCAAAAAAAACTAGGGATGGAACCACCTTATGACCCACTCCTAGGTATTTTCACAAAAGAGCCAGAATAGGCATACTACAGAGACACAGCTATTATCAATGTTCACAGCACTCAATGTAGAATAGCTAAACTATGGAACCAACCCAGATGCCCCTTGTTGGATGAAAGGATACACATACATACATAGATACATACACATACACATCCATACACACACACACACACACACACACACTGATGTTCTACTATGCTATTAGAGAAAACAATATCATGGCATTTGGAGCCAAATGGGTGGAAATGGAAAAAATTATGCTGCGTGAAATGTCCTAAACATAGTGACTTAAGGGCTGAATGCTTTCTCTCATATATGGAAGCTAGACTAAAACCTAAGACAGGATGAAAGTTAGCTAAGTTTAAGTAATAAACTCACCATAGTTGAAACTCCACATAAGCTGGGGGAACCATAACTATGAAAGGGAGGGAGTCAATGGAGATAGGCAGGGAGATGAGGGAGGGATAAGAGGGGCTATCAATACAACTGGGAACACTCGACTACCATAAGAAGCCTAACTATACACAGGCAGGCAGAGAAACTCAGAAATTTCAAAAATTAATATATATATATATGCTCACTTCCAATTATAGCATGGGGGTATTATAGAGGACACATGAGATCGGGGAATGCATGAAGTAGGGAAGATCTTAGACTAGGATCAGCCTTAACTTACTTTGTCAACGTCCACGTATGCGCAAATATGTAACGATTCCCTCCAACATGTAAGACTATGTCAAACAAATTAAAAAAAAAGAAAAAAATTGTGCATTTGAGGCTGGAGTGGTGGCTCAATGGTATTACACTTGACAGGCATGCATGAGGACCTGGCTTCAAACCCTACCACCATATACACAATTAAGTGTAGGAGCAACGAAAGCTAGAAGAAAAACTAAATAAAGTTGACTTTCTTTCTCTCTCACTCATTTTCCCTCTCTCTCTCTCTCTCTCAAAAAGAAAAATAATTGTGGCTGGAGTGGTGGCTCAATGATTATAGCACTTGCCTGGCCTGCACAAGGATGTGGGTTCAAACCCCAGCACCACATACACAATAAAGTGTCCGAGCAACAAAAGCTAAATAAAACTGATTTCTCTCTTGCTCTCTCTCTCACTGTCCCACTCTCTTTTAAAAAAACTCATTGAACATCAAAAAACAGTATCAACAGAGTAAACAGGTAACCCATGAAATGGAAGAAAATATTGTAAATTGTGTATATAATAAGGGATCAACACAGAATCTATGGAGAATTCCTCCTACTCGACAACAACCTGCTTCAAAAACAGGCAAAGGACTTGAATAAACAGATATTTCTTCAAAGAAGATATATAAGCAGCCAAGAAGCACATGGCAAGATGTTCAACACACTAATAATTAGGGAAATGCAAACCAAAGCCACAATGAGACCCTTATTAGGATGGCTACTATAAAAAAAATAAATCCAGAAAATAACAAGTGTGGCAAGGATGTAGAGAAACTGGAACCATTAGTACAGTTGGTAGAAATATAACATGATAAAACTGCTGCAGGAAACAGTACAGCAATTATGAAAAAAAATTAACAATAGAAGTAGTATATGATCCAGCAATTCCACTTTTGGGTATATTCGTGGGTCTAGGGAGTCAGGAAAATGGGAAAGTTATTGCTTAATAATTTCAGTTTCACAAAATCCAAGTTCCAGAGATGAATGGTGGTTGTACATTATGAATTTATTTGTAACTCTTAAAAAGGGGGGCTCAGCGGTTATAGCACTTGCCTGGCATTGTGTGAGGACAAAGGTTCAAACCTCAGCACCACATACACAACAATGTGTCGGAGCAACGAAAGCCACATGTAAAACTAAAAAAAACTGATCCCATCTTTCTCTCTTATTGTCCCTCTATTTAAAAAAAAAAAACAGGTTAAGTTAGTAAATTTTGTTCTGTGTATTAACCACATTACTAAAAATCAGGGCAGGGACATGGAGAGATATGTTCATAGTGCAGGAAGAAGGAAAGCAAGAGGCACTAAGAAAGACCATTCTGAACCAAGTTTTTTGCTCTGTTTTGTTTTTCTATTTTACAGAACCAGGGGTGCTCCCTACTAACCTACATCTTTAGTTCTTTTTATTGTACTGTGAGATGAGGTCTTGCTAAGTTGCCCAGGCTGGCCTTGAACTTGGGATCCTCCACCTCAGGCTTGTAAGTAGCTAGGATTACAGGTGTGTGCCATATTGGCTTTGTTAGTTGTTTATGATGAACAAAATTTAAAGCAATGAACGAATGAAAGAACAAGGAAGGAAACAGGCGTATGCCTGGGAGAATATAGTAGAACTGCGCGAGAAGAACAAAGGAGGAAAATAGTAAGAAAAATCATATTGCTGATTTTCTATGATAGGCAGTTTCATAACAGAAAGCAGAAAAAGTAATAAGAGGAGGAATGCTACTACTGCTCGTGATAAACCAGTGGTTAGAGAAAGCACTAGGGTCCTTTACATGAATTAGGGTCTTCAGTCTCTTGACAGAGGATACTAACAAATTTGCTATGAAGGATCAAGTAAATAAAAAAGTTTAAATGGAAAGGAAGAAATTGTTTATTAAGATTATAAAGACACGGGGCTGGAGCGGTGGCTCGTCGGTTACAGCGCTTGCCTGGCATATCCAAGTACACAGGTTCAAACCCCAGCACTCACATACACAACTGAGTGTCAGAGCAACGAAAGCCATGTGAAAAAATTCAATAAAAACTGATTCTCTCTCTCTCTCTCTCACTGTCCTTCTCTTAAAAAAAAAAAATTATAAAGACATGATATACTAGGTCACAAAGAGAAAAAAACTGTAAAAATTATAGTCCTTATTTCGCAATCACAACGCAATCAAACCAAAAATTAAAAACAGAAGCTTAAAATCCCTTGTCTCTAGAAATTTTAAAAAATAATAACTCACACATTTGCTGAATCAAAGAGGAAATGTAAACTATACCTACAGATTTCTCGGAAAATAAGAAGTGAGAATACCATGTAATAAAACTTAGAGTAATATTGCTAAAGTGTATGCAGAGACAAAATTCATAGTCTAAAATCTTTTTATTTTGAAATAAGAAATAACTATACTAAGCTTTCAAATCATTAAGTTTGAGAAATCAAAAGTAAAAACTTAATGAAACTAGCAGGAGAAAATGAAGTTAAAAGCAATAATTAATAAATTGTTTAAATGTTAATGATAAGAGAAAAAAATATATAAAATGCATAGTGTCGGTCACAAGCCGAGGGATGAGGTAAAAATATGGCAAGTTCAGGAGCAAAAGGGTCATCCCTGTTGAGGAAACACCACCAAGTACATGGTCTACACTAAAAGTTGATGAGATGACTTTTAAAAAGGACAATATACTTTTATGACCTCAACTTATAAAAATAACTCACTACCAGATTTATTTTAAGAAAATAAAACTGGGATTGGAGCAGTGGCTCAGCAGTTATGGCACTTGCCTGGCATGTGTGAGGACCCAGGTTCCAATCCCAGCATAACATACACAACTAAGGGTCAGCAAGGCAAAGGCCAGATGGAAAAATAAAATTGGTTCTCTAAAACAAAACAAAACAATAAATTCATTTTTAAAAGATTTAAGACACTGAATTTTGCCATAGTACAATTTTAGCAATATTATTTTAAAATGCTCATACTTCAGCAAGTCCATTTTATCATCGAGCACTCACTTTATTTACTTAACTAGATTGCATTTAGTCTCACATCCTGTCTAAGGGGAATATCCGGCTCTCAGGACCTCTGTGGAGCAGAGTCTCAGCACAGCCGGACAACTACTTACCGCCATCCCCCCAAAATAACCACCACCAGGAAATCTGATGACATTACTCAGTGAGTGGACGTCAGCAGTGGGCCCTCAAAGAGTAAACAACTTCCCAACAGCTCTGGATCAGGGATTGGAACTACTAGAATTCTATTATCTATCCTTTCTTTGTGTATGAAAATCAGAACTGAACTAACCTAATGCTTCAAGTCACAGCCCTCTTAGTAATAATTTATTTTTTACTTTACTATTTAGAAGGGAATACTCATTTTCAAATCAATTTTAATAATGTATCTCTGATTTAATCTTTCAGCTCCAAAAGCATCTGTTATTTACTTTTAGATCACAAACTACAATATGTTCAAATGATAACATTAGTAATTATACAAGTAGTTGAGTATAGACTTGGATTTTTCAATATTTGTGAATTAAGATTTATTATTTTAAAGATTAAAAAATTAGAATGTCAGACATAAGGATATCTATTTGCAGTTTAATATTTTAAAGTAACTTTCTGGCAAATACGGCTTATGGAAATGTGAACAAGTTATTATTAAAAGCTCTAATAAACCACATCAGATTTATTTTGATTGCCTGACTGACCTTATATTTTGATATGACACAAAAAAGGCAAAGTGACTCTTAGTAAGTCCTGATTGAGAATAGGAAGTGGGAAAGATACACTGTATCATTCTGATCTAATTTAAATCCCCATTTCCTCAATCCTTCCTATCCCCTTGGCTGCTTTGTTTTCTCTTCATAAGTCCTAGTCACAGTTTATTATGGGGCATATTTTATTTTATTATTATTTACTTCTTTGTCCATTTTTCCTACTAGAATGTAAAGTTCTATGACAACAGGGATTATCTGCTTTATTTACTGCTATCTTCCCAACACCCAAAATAGAGCCTGGCACATGGCAGGCATTCCAAAAAAATTTTACTTTCAAATGAATGTTGATTCAACAGCTAATCTTTCCAAGCCAAACATGTATCTAGTAATTATACTAGCTTATTACACATAACACTTCTAGTTTTCAGGTAACGTCATCTATGCTTTATTTCATTAAGGAATAGAAAGGTAAAGAATTGTGAAAAGTCCAAGAACTAGGGGCTGGCGTGGTGGCTCAGTGGTTGGAGCACTTGCCTTGCATGAGCAAGGACCCAGGTTTAAACCCCAGCACCAAATATACAACTAAGTGTCAGAGAAACAAAGACCAAGTGGAAAAATAAGTAAAAAATTGATTCTCTCTCTCTCACTCTCTCTTTAAAAAAAAAAAGTGCAAAAACTAGGAACCACAAAATAATCCAATGATTTTTTTCTCTATGTTCCCTTTATTAGAAACAAAAGGTTTTGCTAGGATCAAACACTAACCCACTAAGTCCCAAGTTTTTAATTCCACAAACATAATAAATATTCAAATATTAATTCAAAGTTATTGTAAGTGGTATATTTGTTGCTCACTTTAAGCTCTTATAGATGTTCCACATCTGGAACAATGGAACAAAATAGGTTAACTATATACATAAATCCAATTTTGGCCTGAGCCATATTGTCCCTTCAGGCTTTGCCTGTAAAACCAGTGGCCATCCTGTCTGTCTGTCCATCTCTCCAAGGAAAAATGGCTTAATCAGAAGGACTCAGCCTGGCTGAGTCAGGAGACAGCAGTTCTTAGGTACAAGAGTTGTCTAAATCAAAGTGAACATTTGTGGATCACCTATTACTATGTTAGAAAATAAGCACAGTGGGGGCTGGAACGGTGGCTCGGCAGTTATGGTGCTTGCCCAGCATGTGCAAGTACATGGGTTCAAACCCCAGCACCCACGTACACAACTAAATGTCAAAGCAACGAAAGCTATGAGAAAAACTCAATAAAAATTGAGTCTCTCTGTCTCTCTCTCTCACTATCCTTCTTTCTTTAAAAAAGAAAGAAAGAAAGAAAAGAAGCACAGTGCTGGGTCCAGGGGGGGATAACTAGCCCTGTCCTTGAGTACTATGATGCAGTCAGCTTTATAAGAAAAGGTGCCTACTATGTGCTAAAGTTTCCAATCATATTTAAATCCAACCTAGTTCTTGCTCTATGGGTAAGTTAGCCTAACGCCATTTTACTGATGAAGAAATTGGAGTTCAAAACAGAATGGTCAAACAGCTGGTATGCAGCAATGTGGGAATGGGACTTGATTCTGTCTGAATTTAATTCAGGTGATCCTTTCATGTTCCATTACAAAATGTCTAAAATCACCTGATTCTGACCTACATCTAACTGAAATAAGTTGAAGAAATTAGAAAACTGTGTTCGTCCATTTGACAAATATTTTTCAAGCACCCACAGTATGCCAAATGGTTTCCTAGGCACTGGAAATTTAACAGAGAACAAGACAGACAGCACCACTATTTAACCACAGGCAGAGACTTGATGGAGAGTACTGCTGTTTTGAAGAAAGAGTCAAGGAAGGCCTCTCTGCAGCAGCAGAGAGAGCAGCAGTAATGGAAGGTGAGCTCTGAATGAGGAAGGAGCAGGCCAGGAAATAAGCACTAGGAGAAGAAAGCTGTACAAGGAACTTAAAGTGGGGAAAAGGGACACTAGAGGAAACAAAGGGGAAGAAGGTCACAAGATGAAGTCATGGCTAGGCAGGGGCCATGCGAGATAGAGCTTTCTAAGCTAAGACAAGATATTTGGATTTTATTCTAAATTTCATCTATAGCCACAGAATGTTATCCAAGAATGTAATATGACGTAGGTTTTATTTTTTTTAAAAATTCCTGTGGCTGTCTGTAGAGAATGGGCTATGGGAGAGTGAGAATGGAGGAAGGTAGGACACCAGGAAGGAAGCTTCTACAGTAGTCTACGCAAAACAGGACAGTGGCCAAAACACATAGGGATGTGTTTTGGAGGCAGAGTGATCAGAATTTGTTGATAAACAGGACAGAATTCAACCCACTGATTCCAAGACCAGAGTTCTAACACCTGACCTGTAGTTTGATACCAGTGTTGTGTGGAAATTTGGGGCTCTATGAGGCACCCTAAAAGGTGGTGTGGGGTTTGCTTGGTCCTTTCCAGATCCACCCACAAGATGGCACCAAGATGTACCCTGAGGCAAAGCTCTGAGGTGCTTTTGTGGGACCTTATCCCATACAGAGTCACACCTATTGTCCTAGTCTCTTTTCTCTCTCTAATTCCTACTTTTCCCTTCAATCAATTTAAATAGCAAATATTTATAAATAAGATCCTTTTAAGTTACCCCAACTGAATACCAAAATTGCCTACTAGGTGAAATGCCTGCTAGGGTGAAATCATTCAGATCCTTTTCCCCAAAACCCAAAGTGTTGGACAAAAAAATAGCATCTGGACAAAATGAGTTGTGAGTTGTTTCAGTACCTTCAACTGAGTAAATGTCCAATAAATTCTAAATATCTACAGCAAAGTTTTTTCAAGACTTTTGGCTATGAAACTATAATTTTGTATGCACATACATTATGGGGCATTTTTAAAATCACTTTTTCTAGAGAGCCATTTCTTTCAGAGCACTAAGGTAATAATCTTGGGCTGGAGCAGTGGCTCAGTGATTGGAGCGCTTGCCTGGCATGTGCGAGGACCCAGGTTCAAACCCCAGCACCACATACACAACTAAGTGTCCAAAAAACAAAGACCAGATGAAAAAATGAATAAAATTGATTCTCTCTCTACCTTTCAAATCACTCTCTCTCTCCCAAATAAAAAGTAAAAATCTCTAATAAGAGCCATAAACTTCATAACTTGAAATGCTATACAAAGTAGGATCAAGTTCTTAAATATGCTACTGTATTTGATACAGAGGACAAGTAAAGATTTTCCTGAAATGCTTTAAAAGTAAAATTATCCTTGAAAGTGAAACTTACTAGCAAGAATCAATCCAGAAAAAATGGGAAAAGGGGCTGGAGTGGTAGCTCAGAGGTTACGGCACTTTCCTGGCATGAATGAAAACATGTCAAGCACCATGTACCCAACTAAATGTTGGAGCAATGAAAGTCACGTGCAAAACTAAATCAAATTAATTCTCTTGCTCTGTCCTTCTCTCTCTTAAAAAAAAAAAGGGAGTACCCAACAGTAGGATAACTCAATCCACGAGCCTCTTAGGCATATTTTCATTTATCTATCTTGTGAAATACACAGCACATTCAGACAGCAGGGAGCTTTGTTCAGAAGGTTCTACAGTTGCTTGGCTGCCTACCTGGTCACTCCTAGCATCCTGACTGCATTGTCCAGTCTAGGTTTTTCTGTGCTAGTTAATGAACCTTAATGAGATCCAAAGGGGTTACAGTGAGATTGACAATCCACACAGAAATGATCTAGAATCATCCAGACAGTTCCCATAGCCAATATTCTAGAGGTTGGACCCTTCTTCCTGATAAACTGTATTAGGCAAATTTCTTACCTTAGCTAAGCCTCACCTGGAAAAGTGATTGAGGTAATAAAATGAGTTAACAGATGTATATACTCCCTGCACGGTGCCAGACTCACAGTTTAGTGCTCTATAATAAGGAGCCAATATTAGTGGAAGGAGAGGCACGACCATTCACAAAGCCCCTCCTTTGGCTTTAAAGCAGGGAAAATCCTTGCTCAGGTATATGGAAGCTACACACTTTATCTTCATCACAGTTTTGGGGATGAATACTATTTGAAAAATCCTACCACAAGCACTATTTGAAAAATCCTACCACAAATTACTCATTCCAACCTTCTTCCTGTGTTAAAGCATAAGACCTCTGAATGCAGTTCCCCACCTGAGGCTCTGCTGCTGAATCCATCTCTTCATATTCTTTGATGAGGATACCTAAGTATCTCAGCAACTGGCCTATGCTATTTTTCTTTAAATAACACTGGTTTCTTTAAATCTTCTTCTTGGGACTTTTTTTTTTACTACTAATTATGATTAAATTTCAAATCATCTTAGAAAATCAGAGTCCTTTTTTATGTCATAAGAAAATTGAACATTGTGTTGCAGAGGAGAAACTACATGAAAGAGAGTAAAGTATACAGTAAAAGTAATAGCAACAGAAAACGTGAGCAGCCTGGGGCAAATAAAGGCCTTTTGTTCAAGAATTGGGGGCATGAGGGGTGAGGGTGGGGTGAGCACCCCTACTTGGATAATCACTTCCTGCCCTTAGTTGCAAATAGCAGCAACAGCTAGGACTGGAGTTTTAGGAAATTCAAAGCTCTCCTGAGAGACCTCTCTTCCTAGAGCTGCAACTTCTTAAGGATTTAAAGGTAAATTTTATTTTTCCCAAGAGAGAAGGACAGTGAGAGAGAAAGAGAGAATCAATTTTATTTAGTTTTTCATGTGGCTTTCATTGCTCCAACACTTCCTTGTGTATGTGGTGCTGGGGTTCGAACCCATGTACTCATGCATGCCAAGCAAACGCCATAATCGCCGAGCCACTGCTCCAGCCCCTTAAAAGTAAAATCTTGACCAGAAGTTGTCTTAACGTTTATGTGGCCAAAATGTATATTTATATTCTCAAAAACAGGGGCTGGAGCGGTGGCTCAGCGGTTTCAGCACTTGCCTGGCAAGCACAAGGACCCGGGTTCAAACTCCAGCACCATGTATACAACTAAGTGTTGGAGCAACAACGGCCATGTGGAAAACTAAATAAAGTTATTTCTTTCTCGTCTCTCTCACTGTCCTTCTCTCTTTAAATGAACAAACAAATAAAATATATATATACGTATATATATATATACGTATATATATATATTCTCAAAAACACCACTCAATACATTTTTAACAAAACCATGGGCAGGAAGTCTCAAATTATAACCCAGATACACTTGTTAGAAGAGTGTAGTAGTCATAACTGCATAAACATTTTGGAAAAGCACACAGCGTCAAAGGACACAGGCCCCTCAGAAGATGATCGTACAGAGAAGGGCATCTGGCACCATCCTCCAAGAGGCTGCCTGTCTGTGGCAGTCAGGAGACGGCAGACAAACTGCCCTGTGTGCATTCAAACCAATGTATTAATAACCATATCTTTTGGCAATGAGAAAAGGCTGTTTTAAACACTTTCCAACTTAACATGATAGACTGCTATTTACATATAGTTTTTACTAAGCTTCAGTTATGCTTTAGAAAATAGCTGCAGGGTTTTGAGTTGACTTATATGAATTATAATTTTTCCCATTAAAAAATCAAAAGAAATGGCTATTGGTTGAAATGTTCACTTAGAACATTTGATCTTAAGGAACCAATCATCGAGGTTAAACAAAAAATGCCTTTACTTGCCTTACCCTGTGACCCAGAGGTAGTAACCTTGGACCTAATCACAAAGATCCATAGGAGAAGATGTGCAAAAATGTCCAGGGCTATGGAAGGGAGCAGGCAATTGCAGGCATTTGTGTGTAGCTAATTAGGGATAGTAATATTATGGATCTTAAAGACATGCTATGTGACGAAAGAATGAGATCTGTAATGCAATACCATTTTATGAATTAAAATATAAGCACATGGGGCTGGAGCGGTGGCTCAGCGGTTTTGGCGCTTGCCTGGCAAGCACGAGGACCCGGGTTCAAACCCCAGCACCACGTACACAACTAAGTGTTGGAGCAACGAAGGCCATGGGAAAAACTAAATAAAGTTGTCTCTCTCTTTCTCTGTCTCTCACTGTCCCTCTCTCTTTAAAAAAAAAAAATATATATATATATATATACATATAAGCACATAATATAAACTTCATAAGAACACATAAAAACAAAACATACATTAAATATGTTAGAACAGGTACCTATGGAGGCAAGGAGTGAAAGGGAGCGGAGGATCAGAAAGAAACAAAACAATGAAAAAAAGAGGACCCTTGAGGTGAACAAATATATATATATATATATATATATATATATATATATATATATATATATATATAAAATATTTATCATTTCTTTGTGGTAAGAACATTGAAATTCACCTTAGTTCTTTTGATATAGTATTATTAATTATAGTCACCTTGCCATACTATAAATCACTACAACTTACCTCCATTTAACTGAACCTTTGTACTCTTCGAATAATGGCTCCCCTTTTCCTGCCTACCCCCTGCCTAGCCTCCAAGAACCACCATTCTACTCTATTTCTATGAATCTCTTCTAGTGAGATCATACAGTATTTCTACCTTATTTCACTTCACATTATGTCCTTTAGGTTTATCCAAGTGACAATCGCTTGCTTTTTAAAGGCTGAATAATATTCCATTGCATGCAATGTGTGTATATTTTTAATCCATTCATCTGCTGATGGGTACTTACTTCAGTTGTTTCCATATCTTGGCTACTGTGAACATTCTGCAATGAACACTGAAGTGCAGCCATCTCTTTGAGATATTAATTTCAATTCCTTTGGAATTGAAGTGAGATTGTTGAATCCTAAGGTAATCTAGTTTTAGTTTTTTGAGGAACCTCCATACTATTCCCCAAAGTGGTTATACTAATTCACAGCACCACAAACAGCATACAATCTTTTCTCTACATCCTTACCAGTACCTGATATCTTTGATGTTTTGGTAACCACTATGTGATATGATACCTCAACGTGGTTTTAATGTGCATTTCTGTGCTGATTAAGATAATGAGGTTTTGTTTTGGTTTTTTCATTTAACTCTTGGCCAGTATTTTCTTTTGAGAAATGCTTACTCAGGTCCTTAGACCGTTTTTAGTAGGACTGTTTTCTTGTTATTGAGTAGCTTGAATTCCTTGTGTATTTTGGATTATTAGCTTTTTATCTGATACAGGATTTGCAAATATTTTCTCCCAGTCTGCAGGTTGTCTCTTCACTCTGTAGTTTGTTTCCTTTGCTGTGCAAAGGTTTGCTGCAATCCCACTTGTCTCATTTTGACTTTCACTGCAGCAAAACTCTTCTTAACCAAACACAAAATAGCACTAACCAAAAAGGAAGATTAAGTTCAATTTTTAAATTAAGAATTCCTATTCATCAATAGACCCTAATTAAGGAATGAAAAGGTAAGCCCCAAATTTGGAGGAGACATCTACAAAATATATAACCAACAAAGGTCTCATACCTATAATACATAAAGAATGCCTGAAGATCAATAAGAAAAAGTAAACAGACAACCCCACCGGAGAGAGCGTGCACAGACAGACGATGCCATATGCCAAGAACAGAGAAGGACAACTCAATCCTCTGCATCTGGATTCAGCTTGGAAAAGAAAGGGAGTTCATCAAAAATTTTTGTTTTACCAGTTTTATAAGAATGTATGTAAGCTGGGAATTTGAATGGATATTTAAAATTTTATTAAAACATATAAATGTCACTGGCTAAGGTCTATTTTAAGAGAGTTCTTAAGAGAAAATGGAAAAAGAAGCTACAATTTGTATATCTACAGGGGGAAATTAGTTACTTACGCAACTACTACACAGTAGAAAGCTTTGTTTCCATAGAGATTATGACACAACTGATTTAGGCCTTAAATTAGAATATTCCAATTTGAATTGAGAAATGATCTTTCTGTCTAAATGAATAGTGTATTCAGTGCGAATAAAAGCTCCACACATCTGCTAATATCATTTCCTACTTCAGTAATAAGAATACATCTACACAAGTCCTTAGGAATTTATGTCCCTCAAATCTCATAAGTGCCTGTAAATACAGGGAATGATACATTCCTACAGGATGTATAAAAATATTGACCATAAAAAGCCAACACAAAACACAGTGAAATATCTCTGGTCATTATTTTACATCTATTACCCTTAAGCATCCTTACAGTCTGAAGAGCAAGACAAGTCAATTCGGTTTTCCTTCATCACTATCATCTGATTTCAACAGACAAGCTGTATACTTAAGAGGTGGAATGCATTAAATTAATCCAAAGCGCAAAAATATATGAACATTAAGTATGAAAAGGATTAAAACATATTATTCATAAATTCCTTCTTATGATTCATAAGTAAAATCCTTCAGGTGTACCACATTGCCCTGGCTAAAGCCTAGATGACCTGATATGGCATTCAATGCTCATGGAGTCCTTGAAGCCTGAGTTTCAACGTCCCCAAACCACTTATAACTTGAAACCTTATCTCTCACTATGAGACTATGGCCATGTGGCTCACTGAGCCTGGCAAACTCCTGCTTTCTTCTTCCTAACTCCTCCACAAATACAATGGAACTGCTCCTATACTTCTGGCCCTAGCCTTCACCTGGACGAAGGCCCATTTCCGTGTGTCCCAAGACATCCTGGGCTGGTCTTCATCACAGTGGGACTCTGAACACGTTTCTCCCTTTAGACTAAGCTTCTGGGTTCTACTCACTTTCATAAAGCTTTTTAGTAAAGTGCAGTGCTCCATAACTGCCAGCTGAATGAACCAATTACTGAATAACTGAAGTCCCCACCATTTCCTCATATTCTGATAATTAATGTTTCTAAAACAAATTTCTAAGAAAAAAAGATAAGCAATCCCAGTTGTTAGAGTAAAATGAAGACTGGCCAGATTTCCTAATAAGCTTACATTATAAATTATTCTGTTCTTTTTCTAATTTCATTGTGAAATTTTTCGAACTGGATGGATATTCTATCTCATTCTCAAAAGTCTCCAAGGAAATGATGCAATCTATAATTTTGTTACAGTTGAGTATACACTCAGTTTAACCAAATATTCAAACTTCTGTTGATTAGATTTTTATCTGGTTGCCACTCTTGGGACATTTTAACTCATGGCTTTGTAATAAACTTTATATGACCAGCAAGAAATAAAAGCAAAAATATTTTAAGTATACACAGATATACATTAAAAATAAGTTTACATATCAAACTAAAGTAAAATTTGAAATGCATCAAGCAGATTTAATAGTATAAAGCATTAGGAAGGGGTTATTAGAAATGGAGAAGACTGAACATACATGGTAATGTCAAGTAACAAAGATCAAATATGACATTAAAATCACCCTAAGAAAATGAAATTAGGGCACACCACCTCTATAGGGGACTGTTTTCACTTACTACATGCTACTTTTTCCCAGTGTTCTACAAACAGGTGGCTGAAAAAAATGAGGAATTCACAGGTTCCCTCCCAAGTGAAGACTTCTCATGAAAGACAGTCCACAGGGCTAACTTAACTCACCTTACCATAGGGGGACTGAAAAAAGACCACTGACGGAAGATAACAAGAAGTTTGGATGTGCAGTTTTGTTTTTATGACCTTTTAACTTTGTTCTGCTCTATGTACTCCAAGGGACAGCAATCACTTGGCAGCATTTGAACTGTGGTGGAATGAGAGCAAGGCCTCCTTTGGCATCACTCAACTTTCCCAACTTCAGAGGTGAATGTGCACTGGGGACATCTGACTCATTAGGGAAAAAAAACTTGATAATGAATGACAATGCATGAAATAAATCTGGGGAAGGTTTTATATTCATTGCTCCTCCACTCTGGAGAAGGAGCCATCAAGATCCAATATTGTGGTCAGTCAACAGTTTGCTTCTGTAACTGGTAGACTGTATAAACAAAGCTCCTGAAAGTTAACTATTTTAGTCAGCTTTTTCATTGCTGTAATCCAAGGATCTGACAAGAACAAATTTAGTAGGTAAAGTTTGTTCAGGGGCTCACGGCTTCAGAGGTCTTGGTCCACAGAAGGCCGGCTCTATTCCTCAGGGCTCAAGGTGAGGCAGAACATCATGGCAGAGGAGTGTGGCAGGGGAAGCAGGTCAAAGCACAGTTCCAGGAAGCAGAGATAGAAATGCCATGCCAGATGCAAAATGTATACCCAAAGGCATGCCCCCAACAAGCCATCTCCTCCAGCCACACTCTACCAGCATACAGTTACCACTTAATCCCTATCAGGAGATTAACTCACTGACTGAGGTAAAGCTCTCACAACCAAATAATTTCACCTCAGCCTTCCTGGATTGTCTCACAGGAGCTTCTGTGTGATACTTTTCAACAATAACCAAAACAAACAAACATTTTAAGTCATTTTCCCACTTTAAACCTGTTCATTAGGTTCAGTGCTTCCTCTACTCTTGAAACTTGAACAAATCTCATAACTTTTCTGCCTTTATTTCTTTCTGTGTACATGTGTAGTATGGTTTGAACCCAGGGGTACTCTTACCACTGAGCTACATCCCCAGCCATTTTTATTTTTCATTTTGAGATAGAATCTCACTAAGTTGCTCACACTGGACTCCAAGTTGTGATCCTCCTGCCTTGGCCTCCTGAATGGCTGTAATTACAAGTGTGCATCACTGCATCCCACTGCCCACTCTTTCTTAATACAAACGCCAGAGATCCAATATATTAAATTTCCTAGGTCTGCTATAACAAATTACAACAAACTGGTGGCTTAAAACAAGAGTAAGTTATCAAGTTATCCTCTCACTGTTCAGGACATCTGAAGTCCAATCCCAAGGCATAGGCAGAGCTTGTTCCTTCTGGAGGCGTGAGGTAGAAACTGTGCCATGCATCTCTCCTAGCTTTTGTTGGTTGACAGAAATCCTTGGTTTTCCTTGACTTGTGGCTGCATCACTCCAACCTCTGCTTCTGTCATCATGCTGCCTTTTTAGGAGGATTCAGGGCCCACCCTAACACAGTATGACTTCACCTTGCAAAATTACATCTGCAAAAGTCCTATTTCCAAATAAGGCCATATTCTGACGTTTGGGGGGAAATTAACTGGAAAAGAGAGATTATTCAATCTAGTACATCTATTAAAGTCATAGATATAGCCCAATGCAGTACTTAAAAAGTGATCAATTCATTTAAATAAGATCCAAATTAGGTAAAACTAACCTAGAGTGTATTTTGTGGGGGGTAGGAGGGGTGATTAAGAGAGAATACAGTGGGGGCTGGAGCGGTGGCGGCGCTTGCCCGGCATGTGCAAATACATGGGTTCAAACCCTAGCACCCACGTACACAACTAAGCGTCAGAGCAACGAAAGCCATGTGAAAAACTCAATAAAAATTGATTCTCTCTGTCTCTGTGTCTCTCTCTCACACTGTCCTTCTCTCTTTAAAAGAGAGAGAGAGAGAGAGAGAGAGAATGAATACAGGGGACTGGAGGTTCAGCAGTTCCGGCACTTGCCTGGCATATGCAAGGAAGAGGGTTCAAACCCCAGCACAACGTACACAATGAAGTGTCAGAGCAATGAAAGCCACATGAAAAACTAAATAAAACTGATTCTGAAAATTCATTAGGTTATACACTTATGATTTATGCATTAATTGCTACATGTTACACTTTCAAAAGAGCTTTTGTTTTTCGGTACTGAGGACTGAACCCAGAGGCAATCTACCACTGGGTTATGTACTGAGGTCTTTTTAATTTTTGAGTCAGGGGGTCCCCCCTAAGTTGGCCATGCTGGCCTTGAACTTGCAATCCTGCCTCAGCCTCCTGAATAACTGTGTGTTCAATATCTTAGAAATTCTTCAACTTTCACTGGAAGAAAAAACTTACCTCTGCATGGGCAAGGCCAGCTGCAGGGGTAGCCTGTACTTGGTGCTCTTGGGGAAGAAGGGTTGGGGGCTGCTTCTGGCACCCTCTTCCTTCCTCCACCTGCTGGCAGCTGTTTCTGAGGCAGGGAGGGCAGGGAAGAGCCAGAGAAATTTTTGACTAGTAAAAAGAAGATTTGTCCCTCTTGGGGACTGATGTATGTTTAAAACATTTTCTCTGATGGAACATTTTTGTGGTTTCTCTGGATATTGTCCAACTGTGTCCCTCCCATTGCAGCTTCTTTCAGATGGTCAGTGCCTCTCTTCCAGCTGGTGTTCCCCAATCCTCCTGCATTTTCTACCAAAGTATAAACCCCATACCCTTTAGTGTTGTGTTCCCATCAACATGGTAGATTAATGGGCAAGAACTTTTCAGAATGATCCCATGTCGACAATCTACCTAGATCTAGCACATGCTCACAATCCTGCTCTGAGTGAACACTAAGGTGGGAGGGAAGGTTGATACACCCACTGGAATGTAGGGTAAAATCACTCTGCCTGCCTGGCTTGAGTATTGTCCTCCCAAGTCTCCGACATGATCAACTATGGTGTGTTTCCTGTTTATTCTGCCACTGTATTTATAAGAAAGCATTCCCCTTCACTGTTCCACACGTGCTGGGAACTGGAGTCTGTGAATGGATACAGCATAAAGAACCAAAAAGAAGCAAGAGGAAGAAAGGGAAAGCAATGCCTGACTGCTGTTAAAAGTAGTGCCCGCGGGGCTGGAGCGACAGCTGGACAGTTACAGTGCTTGCCCAGCATGCGCAAGTACACAAGTTCAAACCCCAGCACCATGTACACAAAACTATCAGAGCAACAAAAGCCATGTGAAAAACTAAATAAAAACTGATTCTCTCTCTCTCTGTCTCTCACTGTCCCTCTCTCTTAAAAAAAAAATAGTGCCCACATAAGCAGAGGGATTTGGATGGCTGTATCACAACCAGGATGCAGACCACAAGGAAGGGAGTAAGTCTTCTGTTTTCTTTCAAGTTGGCAGGTGTGATAAATCTGTTGTAAAATGTGCGGGTTTTTCATTTTACTTCCATCAGCCCTTATTAGGTGCCCCACTTTAGTCTATGCTTTTGGTGTTTTCAACTTTAGATAATCAAGGTGGTAACTTGAGAAAGTGACTACTAGATTCATTTAAACTGGAAAAAATACCTATATATACACAAATATATACACTATTCCCATGAAACTAAAGATTAAATAAGGACTTGGTTCTGAGGATGAAACAAAGAATGTGTACATTATGATACTTCAGGAAGAAGTTCTGCATATATTCTGAGAGCTTCTAAAACCAAAATGTCATGTTTTCCTGACCCCAGTGATAGTATTTGAGAAAAGAACTTCATCAAAACCTCCAACATAACTATTCAAAACGAATCACAGTTTAGCCTTTTTTATTTTTTTTTGAGAGAGGTATAGTGAGAGAGAAAGAGTCAATTTTATTTAGCTTTTCATGTGGCTTTCGTTGCTCCAACACTTCACTGTGTACGTGGTGCTGGGGTTTGAACCTGCATACTTGCACATGCCAGGCAAGTGCTGTAACTGCTGAGCCACTGCTCCAATCCTAGCCTTTT
Organism: Aplodontia rufa; assembly: GCA_004027875.1. Classification (NCBI taxonomy): domain Eukaryota; kingdom Metazoa; phylum Chordata; class Mammalia; order Rodentia; family Aplodontiidae; genus Aplodontia; species Aplodontia rufa. The sequence goes on along the minus strand of PVKS010003173.1, from coordinate 8,247 downwards.
CTTTTTTAGTTTCATTCATTCATTTATTAGTTTAGGATTTTTAATTTCTTCAAAGGAGTGAAGCTAGTCAGCCACCTTAAACCAAACACTAAGTGCATTTACTGTAACTGGATGAGCGAAAACAAATATCAGTTTAAAGTAAACACCTGGAGGTAAGATGGTGCTCCTGTGGACCTCAAAGTTTCTGAAAAATTAGGTTTTGAGGAATACATGGTCTGACTTCCTGATGTCCTAGCTGGTGGATGCCATCTGTGACCCTAACTCCCATTTATATTTATAGATACAACAGATGCTGGCTTTAGTTCTGTAAGGAAAGAGGAATCCACAAATTTCCCTAACCTCAATCCATTTTTCACTGGTATAATTGTTTAGTTCTAATATTTATCCGAGATTTATCTAAAAGATGTAATGTGGTACGTAAAAGCCCTATGCCAATAAAAAGCTACATTACAGAAATCAGATGGCATTCTCCACCTCAAGGGGACACCTGTGCCATTATAAAAATTGAATGTGTTCCTAGCAACTCTACAAGGTTTCCAAAGCCACGAATGGCCTCCACTCACAAGTATATGGCATGTCAGACCACACCCTAAACTGAACAAATCACTATCTTCTTGTTCTTCAAAGGCTGGCTGATAACACTGATTGTTTTATATTAATTGCTTGCAGAAAATGTTTTGTTGCATTGTTTGTTCTAACATGATTCCTCCCCCATGTACACCATGTCCAATCACCTGCCAACCGCCACCATCATGGACCTCTGGACTGGCCTGATGCACAAGATGCCTAGAGTTCATTAAGCACCAGGTAGTCATGGAAATATGAGCCTCCATGCAGCTGCCTCCCAACTTTTACCGAGGCCCCCTCAATAGACCCTCTGGAGAGTTTCCCTGACTGCCACAGCCAATGCCCACCACCAGCATAAAGATGCCAGAATGGTCATTGCCCTTTCCCCCTGCAACAGTCAAGGATATCTTCAGAGGGGAATTGAGGCAGGAGATAGATTATCTGTAGGCAAGAGAAAATGGGGACCTTGGAGAATGGGATCCCATCATTCCAGAATAAAACCCTAAGCTAAAACTTTGTTTCTAGCTGCCTGAATAGAAGGCCTCACTCACACATAGATGACCAACTCCTATTTTTGGCAGGAACAGCCTACCTTAATTCAGTGCCTCCATTTTAATACCCACCTGAGCCCCTCATACACCTTTATCATCTTGTGCCATTTCCTTTCCCTCTAACATCCCTGTCAGCTCTCTTCCCAGAGCTGTCAACCACAGTTTGGGATATCTCCAAGCCCTCTAGGACCACTCACCACATTCCTGTTAAAATTTCCCTATAAGACCACGACTCCAGCTAAAGCAAGTTATCTCTCATCACCTCTCTGGCTGCTTCAATTATAACCAGGGAATCTTCTTCCTAGGCAGAATTAATACTTATGTCTGTTTACCTACTAACTTGATATCATCAGCCCAACTCATTATATCCCTTTAGAGTCTGGAATGGTGGAAATGGAAAACTACCAGAAATCACTCATGTGAACCAGACAGCAAACCCCCTACTGACAGTTTCGAAATCTACTGGGGCCCTTATCAGAAAAATCACACTCTACCGAAACTCCCATTTTAACCAGAAACCCTTAAACCTTGGCCTCCTCCCTCTTCATTCCCTCTATAGCTACCTCAGGCTGTAAGTGGTGCATGGGTCACAGACTCCTTTGGGCCCCCCTCCACAGGCTTCTCTAGAATAAACCTGTTACTGTTGAGTTGCCACTCTCCTCTCTTTATTTCCTTCATTCACCTCTTTTTACAAGTTCTATCACCTCTGTTACCCTTTGTGGACACTGCTTTCATTTGCATGTATATTTTCATATTTGATTTCTCTTTTTGTCTAGTAATTACTTTTCATAGTAACTATAAACCTTTATTTCTTTAGATATCTATTTAACCCCCCCCATTTTTTAAGAGAGAGGGACAATGATAGAGAGAGAGAGAGAACAGAATCAATTTTTTATTCAGTTTTTCACGTGGCTTTCATTGCTCTGACACTTATGTATGTACATGGTGCTGGGTTTGAACTTAGTTGTGGAAGTGGTTCTGGGGTCTGAACCTGGATCCTCTCACATGCCAGGCAAGCACTGAGCCACAGCTCCAGCCCCTATTTACTCCCCTCTGAAAAATGATGGAATTGAAACATATTCCTCTCTGCTATCCTCATTTTCAATCTGGTATATTATCTCTTACTATTTAGCTTCGTTCTTAAATAAACCTACATTTCCATTAGTTTATCTAACAGCTTTAAATGGTACCTTGTGAACCCCAGCTATTAAAGATGGCACTGTCAGCTCATATAAGCTCTAAATGCTCTTCTATTGCACTAACCTCCACATCTGTTTAACTCTCAGTTAAATAGAGTCAATGCTCATCACTGTTCTTTTGCTATAATTTTTCCAGTTATCTCTTGCTGGACTAAAGTTTGTCTTTGAATAGATTCCTCAAGAAGGGTTTCACGGGAATATTCTTTCTCATTTCTTATGTTTAAAATTCACCTGCTAGGGCTGGAGCGGTGGCTCGGTGGTTATGGCACTTGCCAGGCATGCTCAAGTACATGGGTTCAAACCCCAGCACCCATATACACAACTAAGTGTCAGAGCAACGAAAGCCATGTGAGAAACTCTTAACAGTTGATTCTTTCTCTCTTTTTAATTAAAAAAAAAATTCACCTGCTGCTTTTATACTTAAGCAACATTTCACTGAATATAATATCCTTGGGTCACCAATAGGGATTTTCTATCATCGTTATTTCAGTGTCCTCCCATGTTTATTGATAATACAGAGCAGAGGAAATTTCCCCTTTTAAAATAGGGCCTTGATCTTTCAGCCAGGCCACCCAAATAATTCTTTTTTTTTAATTTTTTGTTAGAGAGAGGGACAGTGAGAGAGAAAAAGAATCAATTTTATTTATTTTTTCATGCGGCTTTCATTGCTCCAACACTTTATTATGTACATAGCGCTAGGGTTTGAACCCATGTCCTCACGCATACCAGGCAAATACCATAACCACTGAGCCACTGCTCCAGCCCCCACCCAAATAATTCTTTACACTTGAAGTCCAATAACTACTGAGCTCTACTGCAAAGCTGGCCATCTATGTTAAGTACTCTTGAACACAGTGTGTCCTTTCAAAACACAGACAGACACTTTCTCTTATTTCTAGAAACCATTGTTGGTTTTAACTTAAATTTTTGTGCATCTCAACCATATCATTTACTTCATTCTTATTTTTCATACACTGCCTGTGTTACTTTAAATTCTGCCTTTGTTTCTTTAATGGTTTTCTTTTTCTCTTCATTTTCTTTCCTGAACTCAGGTTCCTTTTCCTACTACCTTATCATCTTGTCCCTGAGCTTTGTATTTTTTATTTACATGCTATATTTTTTTACAGAAATGGATTAACACTGTTTTTATAACTTGTATTTGGTTATGATTTTCATATGTGCTGTGCCAACATTTTTCCTAGTGCAATTCTTTGTCATCTTTTTGCTTTTCATGCTCATTTTTCTTACGTATGACTAGATCTTGATCTTGTACAGATGTTTTTGTTTTTAAAGAGAGAAGGAAAGTGAGAGAGAGAGAGAATCAATCTTTATTGAGTTTTTCACATGGCTTTCATTGCTCTGACACTTAGTTGTGTACATGGTTACTGGGGTTTGAACCCGTGTACTGGCACGTGCCGGGCAAGCACCGCAACCACCGAGCCACCGCTCCCAGTCCTGTACACATGTTTTGATTACTCATTTTTTTAGGACATTTTCTCCTGGACCAACTGTTTGAAGAAGATTCACTTAGGAGAAGAGCCAGCACCATGTTTTTTCAGGCAGGACTGGGTCTGCGTGCATGTAGGGTGGGGAAGTTATTCCTGTGCTGCTCTCTCTCCCCCAAACCAAAAGCAACAGGCAGCTGTGAGGCTTGCTCAGCATAAGTTGGTTTTTTTTCTTCTTCTTGCTACCACATGGTCAGACCACTTCCTGCAAGTGCTACTTGTCTAAGTCTTCATCCAGGCCTGCCTCCTCTGCATGGATCTAAGAGAAGCTCCTGCCACCAACTTGTATATTCATTCCCACTATTTTGAATGAAGGATTTTGATTTTGAATTCCAGGGTATTCCTTCACCTTGGAAAATATTGTTTATCAGTTTGTCTTTGCTTTTGCTTTTCTTTTCCTAAGATCTATAGCTCCAAGTGTCTTCTTAAATGTTTCTTATCCTACTCCTGATTTAATCTATCAAAACACCTTTCTACTTACTTTCTGGCTTGGGCTTTTAGACCTCTCCTAATTTCTTCACAGATGAGAGCTTTCATTTCTGTGTCTTTTTCTCTTATGTGCTTGGGGTAATTTCCCTAGGGAGGATAGAAAAAGGCTAAATTTACCATGTTCAAATATTTTTCTACTTTTTTTCCTCCAAGAAAATGGCTTTAAAATTATTTTGAAAACATGGTAATAAATGGTCACTTAAAAATCCAGATAATAGAGAGCAGAAGAAAAACTAAAAAGCTATTCCCTAAAAGCTTATTACTCTAAAGAAATAATCCTTATTAACATACAAATATATATTTCTTTTTCTTTTTCTTTTTTTTCTTTTCTTTTCCCCGCAGGGCTGAGGACCAAACTCGGGGCCTTGCCTTGCAGTGCGTGCTACTGAGCTCTGCCACTGAGCTAAATCCCCACCCTATCCCCCCTCCTTTTTTTTTTTTGGTACCAGGGCTTAAACCCAGGGGTGCTTAAATGCTGAGCCACATCCCCAGTCTGTTTTTAAATTTAATGTGAGACAGGGTCTTACTAAGTTGCTAAGGCTGGTCTCGAACTTTGTGATCTTCCTGCCTCAGCCTCCAGAGTTGGTGGGATTACAGGTGTGCACCACTGTGCCCAGCACATTTTTTTTTCAATGCATAGAAATTAACCTTTTCCCTTCTTTTTTTCCCCCCAATTAAAACTGGGTCTTCTTTGTAATTGCTATATGATATTCAAAAGAACTTCCTTTTAACCAAGAGTATCATAAGAAACTGAAATGTTAAACTTTAAAATAAACAACTCCACAAACCAGACAGAAGTCATGTCCCTTAAAGATCAAATTTTCCACATTTTAGTTTCCTTGTAAATCAGAGAAAATGAGGGGTTTATCCTACAGGCCTTTAGAAATAAAATAAGCAGATGTAGGTCTTTAAAAGTTAGGTAACTAAGGGTTCTTTTTAAAAGTTACTGTTTCCATGACCTTTGTTCCCTCTATAATAAATACACTGCATTCTCCTGGTTTCTCATTTACAAGATGGATAAAATCCAAACAAAATGATCGGAGTCTTATACCATGGGAGGATGTTCTCTACAGGTTGTTAATCAGAGAGACAGTCAAGATAATTACAGACTGCTCCTTTTACATCAACAGGTGAGCTTGAACTTGGCTGTCAAGCAAGGGAACATGTGCAGACTGCCTACAGTCTGTGAGTTTTCATTAAGCTGTCTTTTCTAATCCATTTCCTTAATTAGCAGAGACTTAGAGTTATACAAATGTGGACCTGCAAAGCTGGTTGTAGCTGTGAAATAAGGAGAGAAAACATTCTGTTCTTTCCCTGAGAAGACCTTAGAAACAACATTCCCTACACAAATGAATAAACTCCCAGATGGCAAAGCACTGGCATGTGATATGGCAAGGAACAAAAATTATAAGTGAATGTTATTTACAAAAATACTCCAACAAGTGTTTGAGGGTAGGCTGTGGGTTGGGATATGCCCCTTACAAAACTGAGTAACCCCTAATTCAGCAAGCCAGCAACTGGGCACAAGAAGAACTTGAGCTAGACAAAGTCAGTAATCAGCCTCTGGCAACCCATCAAGCAAGCCACCACCAACAATAGTAGCCCATAAATCCACGTATCGATCTTATAAAGTAGGAACTTTATTATTCCTAATCACACATTTGGAAAAAGATTCTGGGAGGCTAACCTGTCACAATGTTGGGGGAGGGAGTTAGAGAATCTGGACCGGGGCCTGGGTGCCCCCCATGGCCCATACTCAGTCACTATACTGCACTGCACAGCCTCATGTCCTAGCCAGCTATGGAAAGCCAGAAGAGGCTGCTAGCAGATTTTGACTGAGATGGTCAGAAAAGGCAATAATCAGGTTGTATACAGGATGGCAGGAAGGACTTAGGCAAGCAGAGAGCAAGAGGAAGGTCCAGGAGAATTTTAAAAGTTCAGGGGAAAGGAGAAAAAAGACAAACCTTTGACAGCTATACCACATTGCTAATTGCAGACCTCCCTTATTGAGCCAGTTAGATGGTGCTAACAGAAATTGGAAGGCAAGGCATGAGAAGTCTGGTTCCAACTTTGCTTCTCATCCAGTGTGGACCTCAGTTTACTCTGCCAAGTAAAAAAGTAATGGGCTATCAGGTTCAGTTTAAAATACACACTATTTGATATATTTTGTCATATTTTTATATTTATTTTCTATTTAAGGAGAATAAGAAATAGTTATTAAATCAGCAGGTTCAGATGTGAAAGTGTCATTCATTTCAACAAATATTTATAGAGCACTTTTTATGAATTAAGCCTACAGAGTATTGACATTATAGAAATAAAAATATGGATCCTATCTTCCAAAAGCTAAATATAGAAAGATTTTTTAAAAATATAAACAGAAAATTACAACACTTTGTGAATGTTTAACAACACAAATCTGTACAGAGTGTGACTGAGAAGTAACTGATTAACTCTGCCCAAAGGGGGGAAATCGCAAAAATGCCGGCTGAAGAAAATCTTGAAGAAAAAATAGTGCTTCACTAGGTATGAAGAACATTCTAGAAAGAGAAACATTATGTGCAAAGGAAAGGAGGGGGAAATTCAATGACAAGGCCCCTCATGGCTGAGATGGAAGACTCCCTATTAGAGGAGGCTGCAGATGACAGAGGTCCTGTTCACTGGTGACTCCCAGAAGTAAGAGCACTGCAGTCAGGTGAGCTCTCAAGATAAAACAATTAAGTTCACTCTGGACACTCCCAGCTAGCTCATAGGCAGAGCTGATCCTACACCCACCACTCCCATCATTGCCAGCACTGAAAGTGAGTGACTAATTCTCCCCTGTCCCAGGAGAAGGAAACCAGTGACTATGGCTAGGGATAGGGAGGTTCAAGGAACTGAAGACATTCCACAAGCAGAAGCCAAAATTCAGGCAGTCATGGGAGATGTTCTCAAACAACTCTAGGATATCACAAAAGGAAAAAGTTCTAACCTCAAACTGATGTGGGCTCAGTATAGCTAGTGCTCACCTGTGGGGTAACAGGAGAGGCCTAAGCCCCAACTCAGAGAAAAATCACACCTGTTGATAGCCTGTAAAGGTCGCTTTCTCAGCCACATCTCCACTCCTCACCCTCCCTTTGAAAGCAGCAGAGACCAACCAGATGCTCCTCTCAGCCTTCTCTGTAGTAGCACAGAACCCCTCACCAGTGCCACAGGAGGGAAGGTCTGCTGACTTCGAGTTTTATGGAACACTTCTTCCTCCCTGTTAAAGTAAGAGTGTCCCTGCCTGCTTTTGACATTCTCATATGAGTGAGTGATGCTTCAAAATATGGCTGTCACTTGACATCCAGACAAAAGTCCCAGAGCTGCCCAACTCACCATCCTTAACCTATCTCCTCAAGAAGAGTAAGTAAATAGTGTTTTAGTAGTGAATGCTCTTGGTTGCAGCTGAAGAGTCCTCACTGACAGTTCTAACTCTCAGAGATGAACAACGACAGAATATGCACCTTCAAAGAAAAGGCTTTGGCAAAGGATTGGCAAGACTGTCCAATGGAGTCACGTACCAGAAAAATGTGTCTATCTCCAAGATTTATAGGATGCATTTTACTATGGTACCTTCTAATTTCACTAAGGACATTGCTCCCCCTCTCCTCCTCCTCCTTCCCCCTCCCCCTACCACACACAAATAATCCAGTGAGACAAAAGGAGTAAATGGAAGTAAGATGCTATGTATTAGCTCAGGAGCAACCAGAGGAGGTTCCTGTCCGGGCCTCTTTGAGTCTCCCTGGCAGGAGCTCAGGAGACCACCAGTAGGACCCCTGTCCAGAGCAGCCCCTGCTCAGGACCAATTTGAGGAGGTTTCCAGAACAACACAGGTTCAGATCTGCAATCTTGAGCCTGGAACAAAACAAGGACCCAGGCAGAAGTAGCATCTGGAAGAAGGTGATCATCAAAGAG